>MJUU01060906.1:0-14356 GCA_002080025.1 Modiolus philippinarum
TTTCTCCGTGAAGAGCGTCTAAAAGGCATTTATATAAATGATTGTATAGAAGATAACAAGGAATAGCCATCTATTATACATAAACTAATTAAAATTGATACTACTACTACATAATTATTTCTTTTGGAAATTAGATCTTATTTTAATAAATAAAATTTACCTGTTTCAGTCTCTTCTTGTTTTTGCCAATGCATTTTAAGTTTTAAAAAACACAGGGATACTTCTACACTGCACTCGATTAGATTAAGTATGGTCATGTTCTGTAAGCTTATATTGTAATTTATCTAATGGCATATTGTAAAAAGTGACATAGTCCTTATTTTTTATTTGTTATGGGAAATACTTTGTCTTGATTGGATCTGAATGGCAAGGTTTTGTATGAAATTCTAATTAAGGTCTTTCCCCTTTCTAAGAGAAAGACCTTTTTGTATTTTTTCTGATAATTAAGGTCTTTCCAACTACAGTGGAAAGACCTTATTGTTTTTCTTCTGATTATTATCACGATTTTTCACGACTCGGTCGTAAAGACCTTATTGTAATTCTTGTGATTTTAAAGAGAAGTATTCTGGCAAAATAAGATCCTTGTGTAACGAAATGATATGTCGCGTCCCTTTTTAGCGCGGGCTTACGAAAAAAGAATAATAATAATAATCACCCCAGGGTATCGGTCTATTTTCGGTTACGGAGTTATCTGTCCTGGTCCAAAAAACTTGTTATCGCCTAATCTCAGAAACCGTAAAAGACAGCTAATTAAGTGTAATCAGAAAATGTTTACCATGTACAATTACAACTTAATTATTTTGAGTTATCCCCCCTGAATGAATTTGAGTTTCCGCAACAATTTTTTTCTCGCAAACTGTAAGTCGCACAGACCTGGGACCTTCACCATTAATCATAAGTAACTTAGGGTACCTCAACAATGTAATAATCAAAGGTCATCCTTTTTATATCTATCTGGTTTTGGACATATATATATATAGTATTGTTTTCAATAACTGGCTTACATTCAAGCATAATAATGACTTGACATTCACAACAACCCCCCTTTTTCAGTAAATTAATAAATAAAATGTGTGTAATGTCTACTCACTTTCACCACTTCAGATATCTAATCATGTAATAAATTATGCACACCATTAGATTCCTAGTTATCTTTGTAAATAATTTTACAAGCGAAACTTTATTTGACATCAATTCGCTGTCTATGTCGCTTCCAGACGCTTTTTGTGTGACTCTTGAATGACGATACTAATGACCACTGAAAAGACTCATCACATTTAGTGCTTCCCTCAATCTTTTTGGTCTCTTTTCATCTTAATTGGTATTATTTATGTCTGTCTTTTCCAGTTGGTATCATAATTATGACAAAATGCATGAAAAGTACATGTAATCAATTTTATTGTGAATAGACAATTTGTATATGCCAATTTATAGGATTTCCTTTCTCGTATAAAATACGCCCCAATTCATGGGTGGCTACATTATGACAGTATTTATTCGGGTATGGATTTCGATGTATTATAATATTAATTCGGGTACTAATTTTGGACCCCAAACCGCACGCCCCTGTACATTTTACTAGAGATCCCCCCGGCATATACTTCAAAACATTTTCTGTATAAATTTGATATTCAACCTGCTCGCCTTTGACAAGCAGATAAATAATGTCTTGTTGTATTTGTTACCTATTTTAAAAAAAAAGTAATATTAACGTGATAAAAATGTCCTGGTTATATAATATAAATACAATTACATAATCGATTTGTGCATGCCTTTTTAATTGTCGCTCTGACGCATTAAATATACAAATACACGAATGTCGGAAATGTGATATACAGAAAAACATTGAAGATTTATAATTCACATATTACTCTTGATATTAATATATTTTTTCTCCACAAAATTTATATTCAACCATGCGATTGCTCATCGACTCGCCTATTTGTAGAACAAATATATATACAATACACAAATTATTTTTACACGAATGGCTCATTCGTGTTTATTTCTTACAATTTAAGGTTTGGAAGGTGTTACTGTAAAACGCTGTGAAATGTGAGAGATACCGTATAATTAAAAGACATGTTAATGATCAGGCCGTATTTGTAAAAGCAAACTAAAAACAAATGATAAAGAAACGCCTGAAGGCAAGGACCATTTGATTTCCTAGCATAGTGTATATTGGAAAAAAAATAATCTGCCGCCCTGAAAATCAAATGGTCCGTGTCTTACCTTCAACTGCTTTTTACAATCCAATGTATTAATTTAAACATCACTTCTCGCTTAGTTCTTATAAGTAAATGACAATGCCAACCGAGCCATCAAAATCCAGACCAACAGAGCCATCAAAATCGAGGCCAAAGAGCTGTTCACTTTTTGTTTTAAAACTTTCATGTAAAAAGGCAGAGAATCTGTAAAAATATTTTCACACAACTCTGTTATAACATTAATTGGAGAGTCTTGATTCAAATATGCATTTTGAGCGGCTGACAAAGATTCATTGATGTTTCGGTCTTGAACAAAAGTTTCGCATGGTTTCACTGAAAACTCAGCACAGGCCGAACTATAAACATTATTTCTTTCATGTTTTTCCTTTTGTCAGTTTGTGTGTGAACGGAGAAAATCTCCGCAAGTATTAAAGGCCACAAATATCACATTTAAATTTCCGTGGCGTTTCGTGCATGTTTTTCAATTGTATGTCGTTTGAGAACAGATTTAGAAGAAAACACCTTGCAACACATTTTACAAATCACATCGAGTATGCATTACGATAAGCGGAAATTGATATGAAGAAGTAAGTTTCAATATTTTCCGGACCCGGAACATGTTGTAATGAAGAATAACTTATGTTTGGTGTCAAAAATACTAAAAAACAGCTAAAAATAAACACTTATTCAACATTGTAAGTCCACAATGACAAATGTAATGTTCATGTAATAAAATCCAAAATAACAATGTCAATGAAACAAACGAGCAAACATAAACCCTGGATGTGTGGCATCAAAACCATCGTAACCCCGGATGTGTGCCATCAAAAACCATCGGGAGCCACCGAACCTTTAAATAAATATGACATCATTAAAATTGTTGGGAGAATTTAGAATTCACCGAAAATGATTTCTGTATATAACTTCTCATAGCAAAAATATTTTTATAAAACCGAAATGTCGATTGCAATTTTTCACCTTTAAGTTGCAATGTAACACTGCAAAAATAAAAATCCGCATTTTGAGTTTGTATGATACGTTTTGGCACAAAGCCAAACCATGCCATCGAAGCCATCGTTGTGCCATCAACGCCTATTAATAAACTTAAGACATCATTGATGTGTTTGGGAGAATCTGAACTTTTGGAAAATGATTTTTTTTCAAATAAATTTTCATGGGACTTTTTTTTTTTTTTGAAAAATCGAAATAATCGATTGCTCGTTTTTACTTAAGGATTGTAATGAATTAAAATTCATGCCAAGATGTGCACTCGAAATGTCCATGATTCCTTCGAAATGCCCATCAGTGCCAACATCTCCGGATAATCTATTCCTATACACTGTCATCGTGCCAACTTTATTTAGAACGCCTTTGGTGAAATCATTGTACAAATACAGATCTGTTCAACGGTACTGGTTTGCACTATTCCACTTCGAAAGTTCCGTACGCGATAAAAAGCGTACCATGAGAGAAAATAAAAATATCTCAACACTTGTTTGAAACCAAAATGTGTTCTCAAATTTCATCTATAGCATGCATTGATCGGTCCAATAATAAAAGCGCTATTTTAATTTTAAAAAATCCCATCCCCTTTTTATTTGTTTATTTACATATAATTTAAATTCATGTAAATTCTAAAACCTAAGGTTGTAGTTTTGCCCTAAGCTATCTTTGATATTACTGGGTATAAGAATTTCATTTGTTTTTTTTACATTTTAAACATTTATTGAAATTGTGGATTTCCTATGTTTGGGTTCTAGTGCTGCGGATTAGGAATTAATTTCCGAATTAGCCATACAGCTCATTAAAATTAATTGCAGTTGGAGTAAACATGTGTGTTATGGTCTCATGTTCATTTACTCCATATTCTTCCGTAAAATAGACAGTACAGTTATGATTTTATGAGGTCTCATAATTCAGGTCTGTCGGACATCTACTTCCTGTTTAACGACTGGGAGTATTTTCAACAAATACTGCAAATAGTACAGATTTTAGTATCAATTTCTCAGCAACTTGAAATTATGTTTGTTACTTGAGTATGATGTTCTATATTGCGGTAATCGAATTCAGGCCTGTCGGACATCTACTTTCTGTTTACCGACATGGAATATTTTTCAACAAGTACTGTCAATGTTAAAAATTTTTGTAACAATTTTCTCAGCAAATACAAATCACAGCTATTTCAAACTTTGTATGTTACTTGATCATGGTGTTCTATATTGCACTTATCGAATTCAGTTCAGTCGGACATCTACTACTTGTTTACCAACTTGGAATATTTTCTACAAATACTGTCAATGGTAAAAATTTTCGTAACACTTTTCTCAACACCTACAAAACACAGCCACTTGAAATTTGTATATGACTTAAGCATGGGGATCCCTATTGTGCTTTTCGTATTCAGGTCGGTCGGACATCTACTTCCTGTTTACCGACATGGATTATTTTTAACAAGTACTGTCAATTGTAAAAATGTTCATAACTTCTCTCAACAAATACAAATCACAGCTATTTCAAACTGTGTATGTTACTTAAGTATGGGGTTCAGTATTGCACTTGTCGAATTCAGGTCTGTCGGACATCTACTTCCTGTTTACCAACTTGGAATATTTTCAATAAATACTACTGTCAATGGTACAAATTTTCGTAACATTTTCTCACCACCTATAAATCACAGCAACTTGAAATTTTGTATTTGACTTAAGTATGTGGTTCCATATTATGCTTATCATATTCAGGTCTGTCAGACATCTTTCTCTCTATGCTTAGAGCCTTTTAGGGGACCAGGTATGAGTTGAAGACTTGTTTTCAATTTATCCACAAACCCCGATGTAGAACAGTCTTTTTGAGAAAACTATTTTGTTTACCAACACTGCTGAATAAGTTCATCCCGTGTATTGTAAGGATAAGAGTAATTTTATTTCACGAATTGAACACCAATAAGAGAAAAGCTTTTCCCTGAGCTGTATTTAGTATTAGACGAGCGTTGGATGGAGTACATGCTTGTTTTTAAAATGTAAATGTTTATAATGTTACAAATATTTTCCGAAAGGATATGGAGTAAATGAACATGAGACCACAACACACATGTTAACTCCAACTGCAATAATTTTAATGAGCTGTATGGCTATTTCGGAAATTTATTCCTCATCAGCAGCACTAGAACCCNCCCCCCCCCCCCAAAAAAAAAAAAGGAAATCTTTAATTTAAAAAAATGTATAAAATGCATAAAAGCAAACGAAATCCGAATAATCAGTTATATTAAATATAGCTAAGGACTAAACTACGATGAAGGGAGTTAATCCTTTGGTTTTAGAATTTACATAAATTTTAGACAATAGTAATTGAACAAAGTGTACACATGAGATATTATCTCATGTACAAGTACACCATATCTAAGAAAAATAAAGAGCATTCATCTCTACCACGGGGAATTGTTTTACCAACGCCACACTGCAATAAAAGACAAACTCCAGTATTAAATATTTTCCGAAATGATATGGAGTAAATGAACATGAGACCACAATACACATGTTAAATCCAACTGCAATAATTTTAATGAGCTGTATGGCAATTTCGGAAATTTATTCCTCATCAGCAATCAGCAGCACTAGAACCCAAACAAAGGATGCAGTGATCGAGTGTAAGAATTTTAATAGATCTTAATAATTCCGCGGGGGNGGGGGAGCTTGGGCAATTTTGCATAGCAAAACTATTTATTTTCGGGAAAATGTCGAAATGATTGATTGATGATATTTTACGCCAACTTCAGCAATATTTCAGCTATATTGTGGAGAACGCTAGTGAGTCTATTGAACAATTTTAAAACAATACATAAAATATTAATATAAAACCATATAGCTTTATACAAGTAAAAACAAATGTGTAAAATGTTGAAAATACATAACGGAAGAAAATTTGGTTCAACAGTAAAATAATATTAGAAATTATAAACCTGTTTAAAATTGACCCATTTAAATCTTAGTACTAAATAAATTGATTGCTTTTAAAAATTGAACTATTTTGTCGCCAGCGACGTTTGTAAATAGGTCTTTAAGACAATCAGCAAAATAAAAATCACGCCTGATATCGGCAACATCTACACATTGAATTAAAACATGTTGAATTGTATAAGGACAATTGCATGGAATAACCGTTGAATAAAACTATGCGTTGTTCTAGTATGTCCAATACGACATCGGGTCAACACTATTTATTTGCGCAAATGTCAAATCAAATTATTCATTTACATTTACAAGAAAAAAAATCATTTATTTTCATAAGTATGATTAGAATATTTATTTTCAATGGAAACAGGATTAAATAATTTATTTACAAAATCGCACCCCCCCCCGGAAAATCAAGTGGTCGTCCGCTTACTTCTGTTATCTAGTATCTGCTTGGGGAATGACGCTGGCACTGGGATTCAATCTTCTTTAATTTGAACAAGGGACTACGGGCTCCAACATAAAGACTCCGGCTTCTACTAAAAGGGCTCCAGGCGTCACTCATAGGGCTATGGGCTCCACTCATTGGGCTCCGGGCTTATTATGGGCACCGAGCTGTCATAGAACTCTGGAGTCCGTGTTTTTACCCAAATCTATGATATATTAACAGTTAGCAAATTGATTTATTTTTTTTATGTCAAATACTGAGTATCAGCTCACTTTTGTTTGCATTTGCTCTATTATTTTAACAGAAATGAGAAAGAATACAAAATATTTCTTCAATTAAAAACATAATATTTCGACATTTTATCTTTGTAATTTTTCTCAGTCCTTGACATATAGTGTCTATACAAAACATGATTTATATGTCTCTGTAAAAGCAGAAATTTCCTAAAAATCATCGTTTAAAGATGATATTGTAGAATAATTTAATTCCTTTTACTTATAACAGAAGTCCATTACTAATAATTGACTTCTACTAATAATGATAATTTCATAGGTTTTATAGTATACTGTGGAAGTACTTTATTCATGTTTATTAATTTTCCTTGGTTTTCATGAATATCACTATTTCGTGGGTATATAAATTCGTGGTTTGAAGTTTCATACATTAACACTCCAGGGAACGAATGCATTTCGTTGGGAACATTATTTCGTGGTTTAAACAAACCTCGAAATCAAATTAAATTGGAACCCCACGAACAATAGTACTTTCACAGTATTCAAAATTACCAGTGACACATAATGAAATACGCTTTCTTAACAAAGGGCATTTCTCATCCTCGATTTTATGGAAATGTTGTTAAAAAATGTCAAAAACTGATTAATAATCCAGAAAAACTGGGACGTAACTTACATTCTTTACGTAATAGTGGATGTCGACGAGATATTCTGAACAAATCCGTTAAATTGGCTTTGGATTCCAGTGACCTGAAGACTTTACATATATACTGGCCTCTCACTGATACTGCCGATGTCTGCTGAAATACATGAAGACTCTTTACCAAACCCTTCGGGAAGTTTTGAGTTTGATTTTTCTTCCGTAGTGCGACAGTGTTTTACGAGCAGACTAGATTCTTTGAGCTAGCCGGCAGTTTAGCGGCGAGCACTCTTTGACCCTTCTTTCAAAATTACGTTTTGTCTTATGCTTTTTCTGTTCCAAGATAGTGGTCATTGAGTTAGTAGTCTACCTGTATTGGGTTTTATTCGCGTGTTTATGATACTATAGGGAAACGGGATAGAGAAAGGGGAGGTTTGGGTACCCATAAACCGGTTTAACCCTACCACTGGCTTTTGCTGGTGCCAGTACCAAGTCCGGCTATCCCGAGTTCCTGTCGTTATTTATGTTTGTCTCTTGTTTTCATTATTGTTTTTCTGGTGCAGTTTGCTTGTAAATTGTGGCATGTGATTGTAGTTCCTGGCCATTGTAGGTGTTTGCTGTTTTCCTGTTTTTGTAATTCTTGGTTTTTTAATTATTGAAAAAAAATGTATGTGGGGAAGGTGGAGACGGGGCATGAATTCTATCATGTGTGCTTGAATCAATACGGGACTTATGTATTATTCGTCCCAGATTTGAATTTATCATAAACTTTTGCAAACCAATATCTATTATGTGTCTACATTGTTTTGGCAAGATAAACGAGGAACAGAGCTAATAAATATGGTCACAAATTCCAGCATTTGAATCTCTTATATTCGCTTTCAATTGGAAAAAAAAACAAACAGCTTGCCTGTGTTTGTAAAAATGTAAAAATACGATGAAAAACTATCAAACCAGCATAAATTTTAGAATATCTGCCCATTTCTGTAAATGTTAGTGACAGTCAATGTCAGACAAGGTAAAGACAGAGAACGTTTATCTATAGCTGCAACAGACAATGACACCTATTGTCTATCTATGTAACAGTTTAAATGTTTGTCAATGTCTGTATGTGATGTTGAAAGTCACTGTCAGACAGATGGGAGTTTAAAGTGTTTGTCCTTGACTGTGAGCAATGTCCACAGACATTGACAGTGAAGGTAATTTTCAGAAAGTCTCAGATCGTATGTCAGCATCACTAGCAGTCCTACACAGTCCTATTGGCAGACATAGTAAAACTCTGTCAACGACTGTCAGTGTAAAGAGAAGTCTCGAACAAACAAATGCAGTAAATTTCACAGCTTTTTCCAGTCTTTTTCAGTCACTGACAATCGAAAAATGACTTTCACTATTAAGGACAGTCATTTTTTTTTTCATAGTGTTACTTACAAAAAACCTACCAAAAGCCTTATTTTTAATCATTCATCTGTTACTAGCAATTTTAATCGAAATTCACCCTTGACCTGAAATTGTGCAAGCTGGACCTTTCGATATGAGCCTAGTGGTTATCATTACAGGGGACCTCAAAATCGTCCAGGACCGGGAGGTAAACCTTTCTTCAAAAAGGACTCAAATATCGTCCTCCTTTAAAAATCATTTGGAATGATTGCCGTGAAGTCATTGAAAATGCCATCACCTCATTATATATTATGTGTCTACATTGTTCTGGCAAGATAAACGAGGAACAGAACTACTAAATATGGTCACAAATTCAAGCATTTGAATCACTTAGATTCGCTAACAATTGCAAAAGATAACTAGCAGCTTGCCTGTGTTTGTCATAATACGATGGAATTTACTATCAAACCAGCAGAAATTTTAGAATATGTGTAAATGATGGTGTCAGTCAATGTCAGACAAGGTAATGACAGAGAACCCGAATCCTAACCCTAAGCTCTGTCCTTAGCTTATTTAAAGATAGCACAACACCATGAAAATAAGTAAAAAAAAACACGTATTAATATATTTTGATATAAGAACAAAATCTTGAGACCAGGAAATAAAATATATTTTGACTACGAAGAAAAAAAAAAAACAATACAATGATAATGAAGATAAGCATACCTCAAACAACACCATGGTAATGAAGTTAAAACCAAAACTAGGAACACTCGAAAACAAGATGACAATAAGAAATTGTATGCAATTTTTGCAAAAAAAAAAACAACAACAAAAAATCATCAAGAAATAGAAGAAATAAATCTCAAATGAATTTACATTTAACAAGGGATGCTAGCTAAAATATCGTCTCGAATATTTGGTATATTTGGCTAATTTGCCAACTGGTTTGAGTGTAAGACTCCATTTTACCATTTATATCTTTATTTTTTAAAGTTAAAATAGATTAAAATTTAATGAAGTCCGTACCGGCCTAAAAGTGTTTGTTTTTCACGAGATCATTTGTTAGCATATAATATTGTGATATGTATGGCTAGTGTAAAATCGGACACGGTGTATTTCTTACAAGCAACTAATACGTCTTTTCCGCTACAAATTCACAAGATACTAGAATTAAAAAAAAAACAAATAGATAGCAGTACACATAAATAAATAAAAGGAAACAAGATAAGAAAATAAAACATTTCTTGTAGATCCATGGATATCGATATATAATAATATATTTTTGTACATAATTCCCTTAAAAGTGTCCATACAGTATTTTAGATTTACACAATCTTCAATTCCAATTTGCAATTAAATTTTTCTCTTCTTGAATGTTCCTGAACTGATAGTTCCTTTGAAAATGTAGTTCGTTCGGCAAAGCGCGCACTCTTTACACGTGAGGAATCCAAATATTGCGAACTACTTTGTTAAACTTGACGTAATAAAAGAAATGGCATTGTCATGTTCATTGCAAAAACGTTTTGAGGAACATATATTAATAGTTTCATTTAATAATGTATCTGATTTAGATAAAAAGGAAGAAAAAAATATAATGATTTAGGCTGTTATTTCTTCCGACAGACTGGTCCGATGGCAGTTAATGGAAACAAAAAATCTGCTCAGTCGATAGGCCTTTTGGCAGTGAAAAGCGACACGCAAATCGGCCTAATTACTGTTATTGTTGATAATTGTTGGCAGTATAAGGCTTAACTACATCTAATTATAGGGTTTAAATCTTATATAAATTCGTTTGACTGAGTTCTAATACAGGTCGGGTATAATTTTTTTCGCTCAAACGTAAACGATAGGTCAAATTTTCAATGGTTTGGGTAGTGCTCATCAAAGCAATTAATTGGATAAACTTCATTGTAATATAACGCTTAGTTGTTGTGAAATGGACTTAAGCGCAAAATTTAACAAAAGTCTCTCCAACCTAAAAGGTAGGTAATGGATCCCTTTTTGTTAATAAATATGTAGTTTTATGCAAGGTGCATGTACTGATGTAATGTTATTAAAATTTACAAGTGTTTACTAATATTTGGACTTAACTTCAAAACTTATAGACTGACAAGGATAAATTTATGTGCCCCCATTACAAACTCGGACGGATAAACTTACAAGGATAAATTTATGTTCCTCTTCCACATTCATTTGACAACAGTATAATTCTTGCTCCTTAGTAATAAGGATATAAATTTTGTTATCTGAATAAATTAATAATTGTCATTAATGTTGCTTGCTGTGAAAAGCCTTATAATAGAAGAGAAAAATGTACCTTTTGACACAATCCTGCCGAGTCAATCTCATTTTTAATGCTTAAGAATTTAGATCTAGTGGACTGTGAAATGCAAAGACTAGCTTCCTATTAGGTTGCAAGAATGTGTATCTAAAACTACTTAATGTCTTTTTTATATGTCTGTTCCATGATTGGAACTCTTTCTATTTTCTGCAATGAAATTGGAGTGCTAAAATTAAAAAAAATATTGACATTTACATGTCATAGAAAAAAGAAGGGAAGCGGGGAATGTGTCAAAGAGACAACGACCCAAAAGGGAATTATAACAGCTGAAAGCCACCATAAGATCTTCAATGAACGGTGAGAAAACCCCACACCCAACGGCAGGCCGGAGTCGGCCCCTGAATAAAGAGAAATCAAGTTCAGCGAAATAAACATCATCCTAGACTCCTATAGACATAAAGTAAACTAACTAGAAAAAAGACAAGACACATAAAGGCTAAATACATTTCCTGACTTAGGACAGGCGCAAACCTGCTGCGGCGGGGTTAAATTAGTTTTATTGGGCCCAAACCTCCCCCTATAGCCAATGTGATAATCAAAAAGCAATCGTAACAACAGTAAAATTCAGTTTGCAACAGGACTGAGTCAATTGTGAAAAATGAAACTGAAAGAACTAAATATACGTACATGTTGCGATGTTGAATTAACAACTGCTTAGTAATCAGGACTACATATCACTTCAATTGAAACATGAAGTGCATGTGAGACTGAGCCTGTATCGCTCAAATGACAAGATAATTCTATGCCATGCCTTTGTTGATGACCAAAAATGTTTTCAAAATAGGGTCTACCATGTTCTCCACTAGCATGTTTTATCAAATCCATATGAAATAAGCGATCCCTATGAAGGACCAGCCAAAAATATTTTCAACCTAGTTTAAGTCAAATTTGCTTGAATAGCTTCAGAGTAGATTGGGAAATAACAAAATTTCTGAACAGAGTTGTTAAGAGCCGAAGTCCAAGAGGCAAATAAAGCACGTGTAAAACCACCGGACAAATTGTCAACCACAATGGTCTTGACTTTGTACAGGCATTTCAAAAGAAATGGTTGGTTAAACCGGTTTAAGGGCACCCAAACCTCCCCTTTCATTGTGGTAGTGTCGAGTAACAGCTTAACAGCAATTGCTTTTGAAAGGTCGTAGACAGTAAAAAGAAATGTTCATCCAAGTATTAAATAATGTTGGTGGGTTCTCTGCCCTTGTGTTGAAAGTGACATGAACTTTTCGAGGACATAAAAATGTAAAAATTGTGATAAGAAATAACAAGTTTGTGCCGGGATGTTGATAATATTTGTGTAAAAGGATAAATGAAGATAAATACGTCGTGAGAAGGTCTTTGAAGGAAATGGAATCTGCATATATTTGATATTTGATATTTCCTATCGAGTGATAAGAAATCAGTGGCCATTGTGTATAAACATTGTAAACATTGTTTAAAACATTTAGTATTACCCATTACCTATGGAGGGGTATTTCCGCCACCAGAGAAATTCTATGCTGTAAATTTTATCTTCTCTTTTTATTGTTTTCACTTTCCTTATCCATAATTCTGCATTTTCTATATTTTATATTATAGATTCTAGGATATTAATTTATCATATTTTATATTCTTTCTTTAAATGTTCCTATTTCATCCCGACTTCTGCAGTTTTTATATTTTATATTATTGTTTCTATGCTTTGTTCGTTAAGTTCTAAATTCTTCTTTCACGACATTATATCTACCGTGTTAATTTCGAAAAATTTCATGTTTTATAATTTGAAAGAGAAATGTTCAAAGTAAGTATTCATTGTGCATCATTCTTTAACTTTTATATTTTATCTTTTAACTTTTGTCTTTGTATTTTTGTTTTATGTGCTTAAAATAAACGTGGCGGAAAAAACGCGTATGATTGAATTATGACAACAGATGGCGCTAGTGTTGCTGTGACAGCTTTTCATCCACCAGCAGATTCGTCCACGAACGGGACGTTTTAGGGACATCATATATATTATTATGTATTTCAAAGACAATTTTTGGTATGATGCAAACAAAATGACATTTTTAAGACGGTGAAATAAAATAAGTGAGGGTGAAGCGGGGGAAACTTAAAGGGGATCGTTCATGATTGGAAGCTAATACTTTACTGAAAATACCGCTTAGCCCAAAATACGGGCGTGACGCGGGAAACACTGAAAAAAAAAACATCTTGGATGGGGAAACAGGGTTTTTAAGAGTTTTTGTTAAATCTCCCATCGTGAAACGGGAAAGTTGAGAAAAAAAATAATGAATTTCGGGAAAGGGCCCCATACAGCATAAGTATTTAAGCCATGATGGAAAAAACTCTAATTTAGTAAAGGGGAAAGGCGAGACCCACTTGATTTTCGGGACTACTGGATTTCTCATTTGTAACTTCGGAAAATCGGATAACCCCTATTTTAAGGCCACAAATTCGAAATGGAAATACCCCGATTTGGATACCTAAATACAGGCATGTTTTTAACCACGGAAAATCACGATTTTCAGTCCAAAATAAAACAGGATTGGCAAAAATTGGTTTCTTGGATAGGTAAAAAAAANAAAAAAAACAAAGTTTATGACACTTGATCATTTGTACGTGAATCAGAAATGAGCAAGCAATATGGGCAGTTAATTTACACATCGTATTCTTTTAAATTTTACATTTTGAAAGTTCAGTATACATGCATTAAATTTTCGAACACAGCTCTAGGGAAACTGGGCATTCTATGATTTCCACGCTAGTTTATAGAAGTTTACAATGGCAAGGGTCATATTACAGCCTTCAGTGGTCAATTAGTAGATTTTGGATAAATTTTATCAAAATTTGCTATATTTGTTTCCCTGTTAATTTATTTGTAATGAGGTGGAAAATGTGCCTTAATTCGCGTCTTTAATCACAAAATTCCACCAATTTATTGACATGAACAGTTCTCCGAGAGCCCAGATCTGAAGCCCGGAGCCCAGTGAGTCGAACCCGGAGCTCTAATGTTGGTCACCGGATCCCTCGTGTTGGAGCCCGGAACCATAGTATTGTAGTCCTGATACCTTGTGCTGGAGACCGGAGCCCTATTGTTGGATCCCGGAGCCCTTGTGTTGGAAACAGGGCCCAACGTTTAAAAAATGCAAATCCGGGACCCAGAACCCAATTTTATTCCCCATCA
>MJUU01060907.1:0-10720 GCA_002080025.1 Modiolus philippinarum
TTCCCCTAGCTCCATTCTACGGGGTGTATATATCCCAACTTGTACGATCGCTCGCATTTGTTCCACCCTTGATGATTTTAATGAGCGTAACCTTACTCTCACATCCAAACTTTTACAACCTTTCATAAATTATTAAATACTTTTAAGAAGTTTTACAGAAGATATGAACATTTGATATCTAGATATGACGTGACTCGGAAACAGCTAATAACAAAGGGCATTTCTCATCCTCGATTTTATGGAAATGTTGTTAAAAAATGTCAAAAACTGATTAATAATCCAGAAAAACTGGGACGTAACTTACATTCTTTACGTAATAGTGGATATCGACGAGATATTCTGAACAAATCCGTTAAATTGGCTTTGGATTCCAGTGACCTGAAGACTTTACATATATACTAGCCTCTCACTGATACTGCCGATGTCTGCTGAAATACATGAAGACTCTTTACCAAACCCTTCGGGAAGTTTTGAGTTTGATTTTTCTTCCGTAGTGCGACAGTGTTTTACCAGCAGACTAGATTCATTGAGCTAGCCGGCAGTTTAGCGGCGAGCACTCTTTGACCCTTCTTTCAAAATTACGTTTGTCTTATGCTTTTTCTGTTCCAAGATAGTGGTCATTGAGTTAGTAGTCTACCTGTATTGGGTTTTATTCGCGTGTTTATGATACTATAGGGAAACGGGATAGAGAAAGGGGAGGTTATTTGTTCTCTATCAGTTTTGAAACATCTTTGAGTTTATGGTCTTCCAAACGTTTAGATTTTATCTGCACTGATGAGACATAAGTTGTCGAAATGCGCATATGCAGAAAGTAAATTTACAGTAACTTCGGTATTTAGTTATTGGGTACCCATAAACCGGTTTAACCCTACCGCTGGCTTTTGCTGGTGCCGGTACCAAGTCCGGCTATCCCGAGTTCCTATCGTTATTTATGTTTGTCTCTTGTTTTCATTATTGTTTTTCTGGTGCAGTTTGCTTGTAGATTGTGGCATGTGATTGTAGTTCCTGGCCATTGTAGGTGTTTGCTGTTTTCCTGTTTTTGTAATTTATTTGATTGTTTTTACTTTTTTTATTGTGTTTTGAAGAAAAAACGGACAGGTCTCGAAATATCAACTGTAATTTTATGTGCTATTTACTTTGTTCTTTTTGAAGTTTATAATCAGGTCACATTGTATGTTTCCGATTAGACCTAGCACAACGGTAGCATTGGTCTTGTTGCTTTGTTTTAGGTTTTTATATATATATAAACAACATAAAACAAAGCAAATAACACCCAAAATCCCTATTGTGCTAGATCTAAACAGATACACACAATGTGGTTAATTATAAACTTTCAGTATGAACAGTGTGAATAGCACTAGAATAAATACTGTTTATATTTCAACTCTATCCGAGTCTTTTTCAAAACAACAAAATATATAATAAAACAATAAACTATTTACAAAAGACTACAGTACAAAACTTATTTAAATGGGTAAACTACATGTCGGAGACTGAAGGCGTGACCTCAATTATAGTGATGTGAAAAAATATTTGCTGGTGTTTGTACGTAACATTTACTGCAATATTTTTTTTATTTTTTCAACGCTGGGATTATATGCATTTATTGATCTATAACACTGATGTTAAGACTGGGTTTTAAACGATCAATCCAATAGTTATCTTTGGATCTTCTCTGGTTTAAATTCCACGATCTATTTTGATCAATTGCGATGACTTTCACATTTTGCCAGTTGTGATTTGTTGTATTAAAATGGATTGCAGTGGCCTGGTTCTGATCTTTGTTTTCGATATGGTTACGATGCAAGTTTATGCAAAGATTGAGCGCATTTCTTGTCTCACCAACATATTGTTCTTAACAGACAGAACATGTAACCAGATAGATGACATTGGGCGATTTACATGATAATTGTCCAAAGATTTTGAAAATAGCACCGGTAGCTGTACTTTGGAAAGTTTCAGTCGTGGAACTGTATTTACACAATTTACAACGTCTATCACGGCATGTTGTAAACCGGCCTATCTCGGCCGAAGGTAGTTTAGCTCTAACGAGAATGTCTTTCAGGTTCTTGGGACGACGAAAAGATACAAGCGGGGGTTCAGGGAAGAGGGCTTTCATTTTAGGTGACGCGTGGAGAATAGGCATACATTCGCGGGATATATCAGAGAGGTGTGGCAAATTGGGATGAAAGGTAGTCACCAACGGGATACGAGAACTTTTCTTCTTCTTGCCCCGATACAGTTATAATTGAGTTCGATCAATTGATGACACTTTTTGGATTGTTTTTTCAACATCATTTCCTTTATAGCCCCTGTTAACAAGATGTTGTTAAGTTCTTTGCTCCTTTGTTTAAATGTTTGTTCTTTTGAGCAGATACGTCGTATTCGAGTTGACAGACCATACGGTACCGCATTTATACAATGTCGTGGGTGACAACTACTAGGGAGCAGATAAGCGTGTGCATCTTTTGGTTTTGAATGCAGGTCAAAATCAATTTGGCCATCGACAAGTGTAGATCTTGTATCGAGGAATGTATTCGTTGTTTCCGAGATGGTTATGGTGAATTTGATGGACGGCTGATAGTTATTTATAAATTCAATGAATTCATCAAGGTTAAATCTTGTATCTGTCCATTTCATTTCAATGTCATCAATAAAGCGCAGCCAGCTATATGGTCTATATGGTGCATCCTGTAAAATGCGCTGTTCTAAATCCCCCATGAAAATATTGGCGTATGATGGTGCTACCCTTGTACCCATAGCAGTCCCATTTACTTGAAGAAAATTCTCGTTATCGAAAACGAAGTTGTTACGTGTAAGAACTAAACTCAATAGCTTGACTAGAGATTCAGTGGAGGGTGATTTTATAGTTCTACTATCCCACACTTTACGACAGGCCTCGATTCCTTCATCATGTGGTATGTTGGTGTATAAAGGAGTCACGTCTAAAGTTACCAAAATTGTGTTTGGCGGAAGGTCTATTGAAACGCCTTCAGTCTCCGACATGTAGTTTACCCATTTAAATAAGTTTTCTAGTGTAGTTTTTTGTAAATAGTTTATTGTTTTATTATATATTTTTTTGTTTTGACAAAGACTCGGATAGAATTGAAATATAAACAGTATTTATACTGGTGCTATTCACATTGTTCATACTGAAAGTGTATATATATAATTAAGAAGAAGACAAATTCTCGTATTCCGTGGGTGACTATTTTCCATCCCAAGTTGCCACACCTGTCAGAAATATCCCGCGAATGTATGCCTGTTCTCCATACGTCATCCAAAATGAAAGTCCTCTTCCCTCAACCCCCACCTGTTTCTTTTCGCCGACCCAAGAACCTGAAAGACATCCTCGTCAGAGCTAAACTACCTTCAGCCGAGAAAGGCCAGTTCACAACATGTCGGGATAGACGTTGTAAATTGTGTATATATAGTTCCATGACTGAAACTTTTCAAAGTACAGCTACCGGTGCTATTTTCAAAATCTTTGGACAATTATCATGTAAATCGCCCAATGTCATCTATCTGGCTACATGTTCTGTCTGTAAAGAACAATACGTTGGTGAGACAGGAAATGCGCTCAATGTTCGCATAAACTTGCACCGTAACCATATCGAAAACAAAGATCAGTACCAGGCCACTGCAATCCATTTTAATACCCAGAATCACAACTGGCAAAATATGCAAGTCATCGCAATAGATCAAAATAGATGGTGGAATGTAAACCAGAGAAGATCCAAAGAAAACTACTGGATTGATCGTTTAAAACCCAGCCTTAACATCAAGATTATAGATCAATAGATGCCTTAGTTCAAAAACATAAATTTTTGCTACAAAGAATTATGAATAGACAACAATAATTTTTTTTTACATCACTTTAATTGAGGTCACGCCTTCAGTCTCCGACATTTAGTTTACTGATTAAATTAAGTTTTGTAGTGTAGTTTTTTTTAGTAAATAGTTTAATGTTTTATTATATTCTATGTTGTTTTGAGAAAGACTCGGATAGAGTTGAAATATAAACAGTATCTATACTCGTGCTATGTAGCTGACTTGTAGGAAACGAAAAATTCACTAAACCTTCGTATCAACTTGCACCGTGTGTACACATCAAATATAATCTCATGTACAAGTACACCATATCTAAGAAAAATAAGGAGCAAACATCTCAACACAGGGAATCTTTTACCAACCCCACACTGCATAAAAACGACAAACGCATGTATTAAATATTTTACGAAAGGATATGGAGTAAATGAACATGAGACCATATAATTTCCAACTGCAATAATTTTGATGAGCTGTATGGCCATTTCGAAAATGTATTCCTCTTCAGCAGCACTAGAGTTATTTTCATGTATAAATCAAACTTAATTTATTTCTCCTTTGCTACAATCTAACTTTGGACATATCATTAATAACATAACGGAATATGCATGCGTTGAGGAGACGCTCACCCTTCCGACGCACCCGGTCTCACACCTCGTGGAGGTCATGTCATCATGTACATGTTATTTCACAAAGTCGTTTATCAAATACAAAGTTACACTTATGACTTGAATATCGATATATTACGCTTCCTTTAAATTTAGATATCTCTTGATATTACTAGTTACTGATGTATTTTGCTGAAATTCTTTCTACTTTATCATGACAACAACTCACAACCCACGACAACTACTTTTTATAAACTCGTTATTGAATAGAAAACAAAATAGTTTAACAAGTCTCAGCCCTTCTTTACCATTAAATATTGTTATGACTTGGCGATAACCTGGGAACAAAATAAAATATAGTGCCCACTCACGACACAGTCTGTCTTTAAACTAACGTAATGAGAATTTCTAATGCAAACACTATGCTTACAAATTGTATAAAAACAACGGTTTATTCAATTTTAACATTGGAAAACAAAATGTTGTTATTTTGTGATATATATACAATATATAGTTAGTGTCTTTAGATATCAACTGTATTTGTACAAGGCTTAGAAACAGATTGACGTGTGAGCCTTTGGCGAGCATTTCAATCTGTTTCGTGCCGAGTACAAATACATTTGATATCTAAAGACACTTATTATATATTGTTTTTATCCTGCAATACATTTACAACTTAATTAATGGACAATATATCATCTAAAAATGAATATTTTGGGGATTTCTGTGCGTCAATAAATACCGGAAGTGGGCGTGGCTTAAATCGATATCCTGTATAGTGTACAAGATACAGCTTAGCAGGATACAGCAAGGCGATATATGTAGGGCTTTATCTGTGTAGTAAAACACAGGATAAAATTTCTTCCATTTAAATTAATTTACATCTTCTTTTTGTATCTTCATATTCAAACCGTCCTTAATAATGACCTTTCTATCTCTGTAAAATTACTTTTGTAATCCTCTTTTACTCCAGTTGTCGTCAGACATTTGTTTTAATCACCTTATATGTCCCTAAGATTATGATGTGAGGAAGTACAAGCGATATGCAATATTTTACGAAAGGATATTTAGTAAATGAACATGAGACCTTAACCCATATGTTAACTCGAACTTAAATAATTTTAATGAGTCTTATCACTCGTTATAAATTAACAATGAAATGATATGGAGTAAATGCACATAAGACAAAGACTCTACACATACATGTACATGTACAACAAGGCACTTATCAAGTCAATTACAAAAAAAATGACATAATAGAATATTGAGATATGGGCACTATTAATTTAAAAGACTATATAGCGGGTAATTTTCGCTATATTCGCGAGGTTTCTATAAAATAAAAACTCGCGAAATTAAATTCAGTATATCTTCGTACTTTTCTTTTCCTTGTACAATTTTTCCATTCGCGAAAATTGATGGCCCCTAAAATCTAAAACATCTCTACCTTCTTTCTTTGGGTAACGAATCGCGAAATATGGCAATCGCGAAAATTACCCGCTATACGGTAACACGGAAATGAGTGACACTTACTGTTTGGGCAGGGTAAGCGTCCTATGAATGCCTAGCCTATTATGTGAGAACTTATATGCATAAAGCTTTAAGCACAGCCATGAAGAAGTCAAGTCCGACAGTTAAAATTAGACTAATCAATAATAGATCTATTCTGATTGGAAACGTTCCCAAAACAGGGGCATTTTATTTGAAATTCGAAGAAACTGGCATTGTGGTGTAAGAATGAATATTCATTGGATGAAAAGTAAAATGACTTTTTGGATTAATGTTAATGAGGCAACAACTATAAAAAATGAAAAAAAAATCACTGAGGAGGAAAATAAAGATTCCAACACAGTTTGTGGCACTTTGGGATAAAGAATAAGTCTGTCATTTGTCATTCTGTCGGAAAACATTGTATTTGGGACCTTGTAGTGTCTAAATTTTGAACTTTTGTCTAAATCTAAGTGGTACCTTCCACGTTCAAAGCTCTCTGTCATAATCTGATATTGGCTTTCTATTTTAATATTTTGGTCATTTTTCTTTATAGGAGTGCCCACCTCGTGCATAGCTCTGTCCTTAGCTGACTTTTGCTTTCCATTTTGATCTGTTGCTTTTTGGTCTCTATCGTCTTTTATACATTTGCTTTTCGGTTTATGGCGTTCTCAATATTTTTATTCGAAAATTCAAAGTTTCGGTATGAACAGTGATTCAGGATTTTACGTACTTAGTACAATGAAGAAAGCTTCATCTTATTGTCTACGACCTTTCATTAGCAATTCCTTTTGAGTTGCTACCGGACACTACCGAAAAAGTGTAACACTGAATTGTGTCCGTCGTGAAATACTGTCCGCCTTTACAATTGTTACCTACGATAAAGTCCGAGAACGGAATAAAACGCATGATGATCATGAAATATTGTCCACTTGGATTTTCCAATAAAGTAGATAACATCAAGGACACTTTTTCACAGGATACTATTTTGGCTTACAATAGAAGTAGAGGGTTGGCAAGCCGTAAAACCGGCTTAACCCAACATTTCTTTTGAAATGCCTGTACAGAGTCAGGACCATTGACCTGTGGTTTCACACCTCCTTTGTCTTTTAACCTTTAGATTTTGGTTCCTGATAATAGTGCTCGGTATTTCTGTTATTTCCCTCTTTGGTATTTAGTCGTTTAAGCATTACTTATAACTAAAAACTGTAACCAACAAACTTTATCTCACGTAACCAAATCTATGTATTTTAAAACAAGTTCTTTCCAAAACCACACTGTTTTGATGACATTCCGATTCTACAAAAGCAGAGAATTACTCTATATAGTATCCTTCGCCAGTAACATATCATGATCCTCTGGAGACAATTCTCTACAATTTATATTCAGATATAATCTTGTTCTCATTTTAGTGATTTTACCATATATTATAAATCACGTATTCTACAGATTTATAACCATGAATGGAGATGTACAGTATATTACAGTCCTGATTCTCTTGAAGTGCTCGGATCCGTGTAAATCAATACAGTTTTCTTGTACTTAACTGATATACCATTATTATTTAGTAATGAAGCGAGTTCCATTTCTTTCTTTCTACTTTCACCAAACACATTGATACCTCTGTCTCCGTTTACATGTAAATCATTATAATAAATGGTTTTTATATTTATTATTTATGATTAACAGCTCCCAGTTCGACATTTCTACATTAGATTTGGTCAATCTGGCCAAGTTTCATAACAAAGAATTATCAGTTATTCCACAGCTGAAAAGTCTTAGGTCCTTATCGCGTACTAAAATTAGAATTTTATATGACAAATTATAAATATGGTTATACATAAACAAACCGTTTTCGGGCTTATTTTTTCATTGCGTCGTTATTAATATGCCTGATCCACATCGGTTAAGTTATTGAAACATTCAGCTTGAACAAATTATTTGATCCTAAAACGTAATAGTCAAAGTGATTTCGTAACTTTGGTTTTGCATGCTTATTTACATATTGGTTTTTTTCTCTATCAGTTTTTAAACATCTTTGAGTTTATGGTCCTCCAAACGTTTAGATTTTAACTGCACTAAAGAGACATAAGTTGTCGACATGCGCATATGCAGAAATTAAATTCAAAGTAACTTCCGTATTTAGTCATTTGTTAAGATACTGGCCCGAATGATGTGATGTAACAGCTCATTTTTTTATATACAGAATACTGTAAACCAACTTATTTTCGCGAGCGATTTACTTTCGCGACTTTCGCGTGCCTGAAATATCGCGAAAATAAATCGTCGCGAATAGTTCATATCCTTATACAAAAGCATTAACAGAAATAGAAAATCGCGAAAATTAATCTCCGCGAACTTCACCAGAAGGGACAAAACGCGAAATAAAGTAGCCGCGAAAATAAGTTGGTTTACAGTACTAGTATCCTTGTTTCTTTAATTTTTTCTATCTTGTAANTTCTCTATCAGTTTTTAAACATCTTTGAGTTTATGGTCCTCCAAACGTTTAGATTTTATCTGCACTAAAGAGACATAAGTTGTCGACATGCGCATATGCAGAAATTAAATTCAAAGTAACTTCCGTATTAAGTCATTTGTTAAGATACTGGCCCGAATGATGTGATGTAACAGCTCATTTTTTATATACAGAATACTAGTATCCTTGTTTCTTTAATTTTTTCTATCTTGTAAAAAATAACGGTTCTAGAAACCAGAACACAAATTATACTTGTATATAAAATGCAGTTCAATACATTCTCCGTTCCTTTTGTATAGGCATCTTTTTTGTGCACAGCCATTATACATACTGTGTTTTATCGTTGTCCATTGCAGATTGTGGCATGTAATTATAATTTTCAGCCATTGTAGGTGTTTCCTGTTATCCATTTTTACATTTGTCCTTAATCTTTAAATTTTTTGTTTATTTATTTTTTTTATTAACTTCTTTGTATTTATTATTATAAGTATTTCTACTTTTGGCTTTTTATTGAATAATAAATAGTTTCTACTTACCCCCGTGACATCTCATTTACTGTTTTGTACTTAAAATTAAGATTCACTGCCTTTTGGGAAACCTTGAGAAACATTGTCTGTTTGAAGTGTTTGAGACTCAAACTATTGCCTTAAAAATGAAGTTTTATTTTGTTTTGTTAAGTGGGGAACTATAATATGTAAAAATGTTAATAGTTGCATGAGACAAATCAAGAACACATTTAGAATCATTACCAAGTTTATACAAAACATTGCTATGGACAAATTTTGTGATGTGTGTGGTGTGAAAACAGTACATACCATCAGTTATACTAAAAATACTAACACGATATATTTGTTAAAATATATCTCAGGGATTTTCTATAATTACTATAGCGAAAGTAATCAGTTTACAAATACAACTACTCTACTTATTATAACAAACACTTATTCACCCATTATATACGCAATAGATTGATAAACGTGTGATATCTTTTCTAAATAATAAATGTTCAGATATATGTTTTAAGTCCTTAAATGCCCCTTGGGGTATCCATATAGTATTTACATTTAGATGTTTCGCCATGAACTGCTACAAATGCAAGGGCAACTTCTTAAAGTGGAAGATCATGATTAAGGGAGATAACTCTTTGGAACAGTCACTTTTATCGATGCTATTTCAGCATGTTGTGACAAGGAATTGAAATCACCATTGTTACTTTGAAACTTATAATTTATTAATAAAAATGTTTAAAACAAACGTGCAAGTGATTATTTAAGAGTTAAGTCCCATAACCTCTGTGTAACTCTTTAAGATATGTGCTGTCTACGGAAAGCCAGTAAAATAAGAATAAAAATCATTTAGATATAATTTAACATATTAGTGAACTAAAGACAATTATAACGAACAAACAAAGTACTGTTTTATTATTATTAATATGCATTATACAGGTGTCAAATTTGAAATTTCCAAGTTTACAACTCAACGGTTGTATTACTCTCCCATTTTCTTTCAATGTTCTGTTTTACATCAATAGTAACACGCTTTTCGTTTGAACGATACCAGTTTTAATTTTGAAGAAAAATATCATCTGCATCTAACTGATAGTACTGAACCTTAATCAAACTTGTAATGAGAAGACAGTTAAGAACACTGAGCTTCTAAAATAACCATGTAATGATTACAATAGAAAAAAAGAAGGGAAACGAGGAATGTGTCAAAGAGACAACGACCCAAAGGGGAGTAATAACAACTCGAAGCCACCATAAGATCTTCAAAGAACGGTGAGAACACCCAACGGCAGGTCGGCGTCGGCCCTTGAACAAAGAGCAATTAAGTCCAGCGAAATAAACATCATCCTAGACTCCTAAAGACATAAAGTAAACTAACTAGAAAAAGGACAAGACCCACAAAGGCTTAATAAATTCCTGACTTGGGACAGGCGCAAACCTGCTGCGGCGGGGTTAAACTAGTTTTATTGGATCCAAACCTTCCCCCTCAGCCAATGTTATAAATCAAAAAACAATCGTAACAACAGTAAAATCCAGTTGGCAACAGGACTGAGTCAATTGTGAAAAATGAAACTGAAAGAACTAAATATACGGACAAAAACATGAAATCATAAGAGACTACTAACAGTTAACTGACATGCCAGCTCCAGACCCATCACCAACTGACAAAGTAAGTTATGTACCCTCAGTATACAGCTTCCACCAAGATCCCTTCCTGCGAGGAGTTTAGAATAATGATTTCATGTATATACCGGAATACATTACCCGTGTCCATGCAATACAGATTTTAGAAATTTAGAATGTGTTTAGTTAAA
>MJUU01060907.1:10885-43396 GCA_002080025.1 Modiolus philippinarum
TGATAAGATGTTTACAGGTTGCATTGTATTTATGAACTAAGTCTTTATATCGATGATAAAATTTAGTAAAGGTTTTAACTAGTTTGTGATAACGAAAACCCTGATGTAATAGTTTTTCAGTTATGAAAAGATTCCGTTCATTAAAATCGCAAACGTTATTACATACTCGAGCAAATCGAACAAGTTGAGATATGTAAACACCATATGATGGCGCTAATGGAACATCGCCGTCCAGACATGGATAATTAACTATGGGAAAAGAAAAATCATCCCTTTTATCATAAATTTTAGTATCTAATTTACCATTCGTTATATCAAAATTAATGTCTAAGAACGGACAATGATAATTATCGGAAATGGCTTTATTCAAAGTAAGTTCTTTAGGGTAGATATCCTTATAATACGTATTGAAGTCGTCATTATTTAAAGTTAAAATATCATCCAAATATCGGAAAGTGTTGTTAAACTTTTCAATTAAATGCTGTTTAGATGGGTCTTTGCTGATGTTGGTCATAAACTGAGATTCGTAGCAGTACAAAAAGAGGTCCGCTATAAGTGGTGCACAATTGGTACCAATAGGAATTCCTATGACCTGGCGACAAGTATAGACAAGTATAGATAAAATGGAAATTAATTGACGAATAATTTCACTGAGGATTATATACGACATAGATTAGTCAATTAATTATGTAGAAACCCAATTCCAGTCATTGCTATATTGATTTAATTACTCTGTCAAAATAATCAAAAACTGTTTTGGGCGTTTTCATTAGGCCATATTGGTTTTAAGTTAGTGAAGATGTTCGGTCTTCAAAGTGTTTGATTTTAACTGGACTAAAAACCTGAAAATTTTTAAGAAGGTCATCACAAATAAGGTGACGATTTTGAGATATTGTTTTTGTTTATTATATCTCCCTGATTGTCTGATCCAATGAATACCAACATGTCTATGGATGGTCCATCTCTTTATCAGACAACAACAAAATACCTAAATAATTTGAGTTCGGCTAATAGCCAAAACGTATATCTCTTAGGGTATTAGAACTAGGTTAAGGGAGATAACTCTTTAAATCAGTGAGACGTTTGAAACAGTCACTTTCAGCGATGCCTTTTATGCATTTACGTGAAAAAGAAATAGAAACATATGTTACGTAGAAGCTTGGAATTTATTCATGAAAATGTTCTGAACAAACATACAAGTGGTTGTTAAGAGTTATGTCCCTTAAGTTGGGTCTACCTCCTTAATTAAGTGCAGATAAAAATAAAAAATATGATAGACCAAAATTCTAAATTGAAATAAAAAAAACTGATACGGAACTAACTTTTTGTTAAAAGGAGAGATTATGGCAGATAAATAATCATGATCATGGATAAAAAGTGTAGCTACATATTCAAAATAGTTATTCCCCTTTTATAGTAATCATCTTACAAACTTTATTATTAAATCTAGAGTCATACGAAATTGTGGTGAGCTTGGGTTCTGTAGTTCATTTGTTTCACAATAAAAATCTCTCTCTCATGGAACTTACCAGCAAAAATTTAAACCAAAGAGCCTAAATGTTGTTGCCAGGTCGCTTGTATAGTTTGTTTATGAAAAAAGTAAAATAAATACTTATTTGAACTTATATAGTACACAAACTTTTTCCGCCATTAACTTCCCATTCCTTGTAAACTGAGGAATTTAATTAAAAATATACTTTTTTTCAGATCACTATATAGGAAATGCAATAAAAAATAATCACCATTTTACACCGTATACCAATATCTAGTAACAAGATTAAGAAATAATGATATATTTTCTAAATGTCAAATGTCTACAGTTGGTTCCTTATAAAAAGTTAATAAAGGTTTCGATGTATCATTGATTTCCGGATTAGAGACACATTAGAGACATTTCCTATTTCAATTAAAAATGTGTCTTTGCAGTCTATGATTAACTTTCCTTTTTTGTCGATATGAAATTAAGTGTTTGATTATTGAAGCCGCTTGTCTAATATAAATGACTAAATACCGTAGTTACTGTGAATTTCTTTTCTGCATATGCGCATTTCGACAACTTATGTCTCTTCAGTGCAGATAGAATCTTAACTTTTGGAAGACCATTATCTCAAAGATGTTCAAAAACTGATAGAGAACAAATAACCAATATGATCTAAATGTAAAGCTAAAAAAAGCTAAGGACAGAGCTTTGCATGAGGGAGATACTCCTTAGTTTCGATAAAATTTACAAAAATTTAGATATTGCAAGATTTCAAATACAATCGGCGTTCGGGTCAGCACCGAAGTACTGACTACTGGGCTGGTGAATACCCTCGAGGACTAACAGTCCACCAGCAGAGGCATCGACCCAGTGGTAACAAATGACTAAATACCGTAGTTACTGTGAATTTCTTTTCTGCATATGCGCATTTCGACAACTTATGTCTCTTCAGTGCAGATAAAATCTAAACTTGTTGAAGACCATTATCTCAAAGATGTTCAAAAACTGATAGAGAACAAATAAGAAGCTTATTATAAGTTAGGCCTAAAATAATACTAGTTGTCTTGCAATTCGTCATTTCCGTAACAATAATTAAGCATGAAATAGACTTGTAAAAAGCATGCCTTTGGCGTCATTGGATGAATATCGGTAGCAAATGAATACAGCATGACAATTCATAACTCAGTAGAGCCAAGTGTCATATATTTAGGTGACAATAAAGACGTTTTGAAACATTTACATATTCTTAAGGCAATACATGCTATACTGAATGGAATAAGATTCTTATTCCTGAATTATCACAGAAGATGGTGTTCATGGTGATAAGATGATATCAGAGAATTTGGAAAATCGTTTAAGTTTTTGTAATACTTTCCTAATTAACTCTCAGGAGAATAACAGAGTTAGAAGCTTATTATAACTATAAATATGATTCTTTTTATAGCTCTCCTGTGAAGTGATTTTATACCAATGTCTGTCTGGGAATACTAGTGCATTCATGTATTATTAAATGAGAATTGCATATCATAACGTTATGCAATGTACGTTATTAGCGCATAATCTCTTATGTTTTATACTCATAAACTGTTCTAGTTTTTTTTTATTCCAAACAATGAATAACAGATAAACATCTTTCTGTTGTTGGTTGACAATAAGGCATGCCCAATATGAATATTCCTCAAAATATCCATTATCCTTTTTACTCAAAATCTATCAAGTTTTGGTTAATGACCTCAACGGTTATTTGCTTTTGTATTTTATTTATATTTAAAGTCCATTCATTTATAGTGATGCATCTTGGACAATCAATAAAGTCTGCCTTTCTCAAAAAGTATAGATCGGTAAATCATGTTTTCTATAGTCGATACATTTTGCTTTCGAAAATATAACAATTCATTTCCTTTTATGTGTTTGCAGTCTAAAATAGACGATCTGTTAGGCCCAAGGGATTTAGGTAGTTAGTTTACCTGTACAATTACTCTAGCATATTGCTTCTGTGTTGTGAGTTCGCACTCCGCGTTGTAAACCACACACAAAAAAAGGGTGCACTCGACTTCTAACTATACGTGACATACGTGACAAGGTATGTCAATTACCTGCCGATCTGTGGCTTCTTCTGGTAACTCCACCAACACTTAGTCCCGTTATCCTCAGTTGTACTCCTTCCATATATCCATGGTCTCCTGGTTTTCAGTCGGTTTGCTGCTTCTGTATTAGATTGCCTATAAATTATTAATAATCACATATACACAGTTGTCCTTTAATACATCACATATATACATACTATTGTATACCATGAAAATAACTTGAATAGTACCCGAACATCTCATTTCATAATTACAACGTAACTTATTATGTACTGTTTAGATTTTGACATTAATACCTGTTTGAGTACGAAATGGCGTTTTTCTGACGTTTATACTCATTGCGCTGTTCGCAAAGTATTCTTACGTTAGCAATAAGCTTTTCAACTTTTTGTATGACTCTGGCAATTGTTTGTTCTCCGTGATTGTACTTAAATTAAACGTCCAAATGACGTTGTCATCGTCACCAAGACGTTTGCATTCACATTCTCGACACTCATTCAAAATATGTTCGTATCAAAATCGAAGACAAAATTGATGACATAATCAGAAATAGAAAACCATTGTACATAGAAATATATAGATTGCTTTGAGACATTATATCACAGATTTTACATTATTCCTATGTAATTTGATTTTATCATGAAAAGTTCTATCGATTTATACTGAGGAAATTATTGTCTTGTAGGTTTCAAAAAATCTTTACAGTTGATCGATTATGTCACAATGGTCAAAATTAAACTAGTTCCTAAAAACTGCACAAATACAATATCACCGTGGGAGTTATGTAATACTGGACGGAAATTATTCGATTAGAATTTTAAGTGATTTCTTGAAACATAACGTGGAATGTACTGGCTTTGTTTCTGAACAATAACATCATTTTTCTTTTCCTTGCTTGTCTCGTGATGTAATATGGTCGATTGTTTTTCAAGTAAAATATACATAAGAAACTTGAAAGTCATTTTTTTTAGCCAGTAAGATTTTAAATCAGGAGACATTAAAATTTGGGGTGCAAAAAATAAAAGGAAAATCTGCATAGCCCTATCATCTAAGTATTGCTTGAATCAAAGGACTATTAAAATGATACTTTATAAATGTAACTGGGATAAAATCCCTACAAATTTTAGGTAGGTTAAGCATACTGAACAACGCTTTGTTGTAGTTCTTCATCTTGAAGTAACAATGAGGTTTTCCACAATGTACTTCGGTCATACATTATAGCAACTTTAAGACTGCCTTAGCAACAGTTTGAGCGGAATGTCTTCGCGTGGAAAGTTGTTTTCTTTTTGTTCAAATTGTAGTCGAGGTCGATTTTAAGAAACAAGTGCAACTAAAATCAGAAGATGTTGGAATTATATAAACAAATGACCAATATAATAGTTAAATTTTTAGGAAATAGGAAAGCTGAAGAGAATTTTGATAGCGCATTTATATGAAAAGTTGACACAAAAATAAGTACACCTGGACTGACGAAATAATGTTAGTAGGATATTCGTTATGCAAATAAAATCCTTATGATGACTTCAAGGTGAAGAACAACAATAAGAGCGCTGTTCCATTGCTTTTTACCATGTATTTGTAGAGACGTTGTCTAATGTTGTCTAATGTGCATTTATTCCACGTCCGTTCCTTGTTTATATCAGTGTCCTGTTGCAATGTTATATATTAAGCAAGCTTAAAATCTTTAAATAATTCGTTTCCATTCTCTAACATATTATACAAAATGATTACATATCTACGCAATGTCATTTGTAATTATTTTTAATATTTGATCTCTTCGACAAGCAGTACTTGTACCAAATAAAAAAACTTATTTCTTTGTCTAGGAAATAAAAAAGAATCAATGGAGAATGTAATCAAAACTAGACAAATAGAACCAAAGCTTTTCTGGTAGAATTCGATAAATCACCAGACGACACCATATTGTTTTCTCTTTGTGTTGTTAACAGATCCAATAAAATGTCTAAATTGTGTTCCACTTACAAACACTATGTTTTATGATGCACAATATCAATGCATATTTCTACAATTGATCGTATTTTAGATATTCAAAGGGTTTGTTGCTGTGGTTTTTCTTTAAATTTTGAAAATCATACTAATTTGTGCCACAAATGCATTACTAATACGGGACTTTTTAGATATAAACTCTCGTGTAATTGAAGGCGGAAACGATCATCTCAAATACCAGTGAGACCTTGATCTATTGAAATAAATATATACCACATAAAAAAAGATATTTATGAAATTGACATGTACTCTTATAATTGTTCCTACCTTACAAGTCTTTAAATAAATTTTAATTGACAAAACAATTAACTTGAAGCGCTACAACAAATGGAATAGACCTTTTCACGCTAACTGCGGGGTAGTCCATGAGCACACTCATTAAAAACTTCCGGAGGAAAATTCTTTTGTTCTACCCCAAGCCCCACCTTCCGGATATTTACGTTACACATGCTCACTGACTGGCCCGCAGTTATCGTGAAAAGGTCTATATTAACCACTCTAAGCTCAACAGTGTTCATTAATTAGTGATACCCTCTCAAGGTATTGATATATTGATTTTTTTTTTCGTATAGTCTCAGAAATGTATTCTGGGTTGAACACGACTCAGAAGTCCCCTATTTGTAACATCATATTCGAGGCAGCTGGTATACCTGTCTTCTAGGGTCATCTAATTACCTCTGACGCCACAAGAGACACGTTTGTATAAGTACATATCTAAATGGATATGTATCTTCAGGAATCTTGATGTTAGTACTACAGTATGTTTTGTAACAGGTTTGGATCAAGGTTATCGGAACTCATCGTTCCAATGTGTTCCGTTACCGATCGATCAAATAACACAACGGCAGTAGAATACCGAAGGAACAAGGGAAGCGATGACTACAAAAATCGAAGTCCAAAGACATGGCAGAAACGGTAACAGATAAAAACAAAGACAAAACAAGGACGTGAGACAGCTACAATGCACGGAATTGTATTCACCGTACGATAATGTCTCGTTACTGGCCGATCAAATGTATTCACCGTGCGATTGTGCTCCGTTACCGGACGATCAAATTTATTCATCGTACGATTGTGTCCGTTACCGTCCGATCAAATGTATTAACCATGCGAATGTGTTTTTTACCGACCAACCAAATGTATGCACCATACGAATGTGTTCTGTCGACAAAAAAATACAGTAGTTCTAGAATGTCATTAATCCTAAGGAGCATAAATGTTTGTTTCGCAGCTCACTGTATACGTAAATCATACGTTTTACATCCGATCATTCCATGTCTTTGGATTTTTCTTCTAGTGTGTTTTTTGTTTCTTTTTCGAAGTATAGTTAATTTCAACTGATTTTTGTTTCCCAGATTCAATCTGCTTGCTCTTTTTAGTTATAGGGGAAGACAAGACATATTTTGTTAAGAACCACACTGATTCAAACAAGACTGACGTAATCAAAATGTTAGAATTTTTGATCGACAATATTTTTGTCGAATTCGGAGGTCGTGTTTTTCAACAGAAAATAGGGATTCCTTTGAGAACAAACTGTGCGCCGCTTTTAGCTGACCTTTTCCTTTACTCGTACGAGGCCAAGTTTTTACAAGGGCTTATTCAAAGAAAACAAAAACATTTAGCCCAGTCCTTTAATTTCAGCTTCCGCTACATAGACGATGAACTTTCTCTTAATAATCCTAAATTTAAGGAGTATTTACATCAGATCTATCCAAATGAGCTTGAAATTGAAGAAACAACTGAAACACTTTCTTCAGCCTTGTACCTAGATCTTTTATTGCATATTGACGAAGATGGACGTATGAAATCTAAGCTATATGACAAGCGTGATGATTTTAATTATCCAATTGTGAACTTTTCCTTTCTTAGCAGCAATATACCTACCTTTCCAGCCTATGGAGTGTACATTTCACAGTTGATTCGTTACTGTCGAGCGTGTAGTTTGTACAGTGATTTTTTAACAGAGCAAAAACACTGTCCCAAAAGCTCCTTAGTCAGGGATTTGTTCAACCTATGTTAATGTCATCCCTCAAGAAATTCTATGGCTGTCACCATAACATCATTGAAAGATATGACGTTTCAGTATCCCAAATGAAAGTGGACATTTTCAGCTAGATTCACGTCTTCCCGGATTTGACTACCGACTTTGACATTTTCCCAGATTGAATCACTCACAGTGTGACGGGTGCTGTTAACAGAGCAAGACATGCTTACCCTTCCGGAGCACCTGATGTCGTTTTTATACATTTGTCGATGTATAGTCCTATTTTTTCCGATGTACTCACTTTTTCCTACATAATTTTAATACTTGTCCAGCTATGTCTAATTAATTAAAAATGTTTGAATGTAATTTTTGCCACTTATATCAATTTAAAGCTTATTACAGAACTGCAGTAAAATCATTACAAAACAAAAACCGATGTATGATATTCACGTCCCCAGAAATGTAATGTTATACTTTGATAATTTGATTTATCCGTGTCAAATTTTATGGCTTTAGTGCGAAAAGGAGACGACATGTTGCATTGAAACCTTAAAATTAACTTTAGTACATTTACTGCTGTCTGGATGTTATAAATCAACAGAACCAAAGCCTACATAAAGTCGCTAGCTCATGCTAAATTACAAATGTATTACCCAACAAGTTACGTAATGCTGCCTTTAGGGTGAAGCCATATACCGTTTATTTCTTTCTGTATTTCATGAATGCTGTCTTCAGGGTGAAGCCATATTCCGTTTAGTTCTCTTTGCTTTTCCAAACCAAGTAATGGTTATAAAGCACGAATTGAAAGTGCACTGGAAAGCTCCAAGTCAAAGAAATATTAAGAAGAGAACTATATTAAAGACTCAGAATAACAGAAGAGAAATGAATATTTGGCTTGGTTTTTTCTTCGCAAATAATTTGACTCGTATTTCACATTAAGTTGTTCGTGAACTTGTCAAGGTTTGGGAGTTGTACATAACAATTGACTGGAATGTAGTTGTGTTAGGCTTCTTTGTATCTTATACACTTTGAAAACACCTACAATGGCCAGGAACTACAATCACATGCTTATTACTTGAAATATTAGGGAAAAAATGGATTTGTTCACAAATTTTGGGTACATTGGAAATGCAGAGAAAGGTATACATCTAACAAATACAAGAATGTTCGTGTGGTAGAATATGTAACAAAATGTATTTTTATAAATATACTATTAAATTGAAATTATTTTTATTACGATCACTCCATCTACAAATATTTACTACTAGTTAGGGAACTACTCTATCTGGTTATAAAAATTTAGATATTGAACGCTTCCAAATAAAATCGGCTTTCGGGTCAGCACCTGGCTACTGGGCTGGTGAATACCCTCGGGAACTGACAGTCCACCAGCAGTGGCATCGACCCAGTGGTAACAAATAACAAAATATCGAAGTTACCATAAATTTTGTTTCTGCATTTGGCCCTTTCGACAACTTATGTCTCATCTGTGCAGATAAAATCTAAACATTTGGAAGATCATAAACTCAAAGATGTTTAAAAACTGAAAGAGAACAAATGATCAAATACAATCTAGATGGAAAGCTAAAATCAGCCAAGGACAGAGCTTTGCATGAGAGAGATACTCCTAAGTTCTCAACAAAATTTACAAAAAATTAGATATTGAAAAAATCGGCTTTCGGGTCAACACGAAGTACTGACTACTGGGCTGGTGAATACCCTCGGGAACTAACAGGGAAGTGCACAAGAACCAATAAAATGACAAAAGACAAACATAAACCACGATAGGAACTCGGGATAGCCGGACTTGGTACCGGCACTAGCAACAGATAGCGGTAGTGTTAAACCGGTATATGGGTACCCAAACCTCCCCTTTCTCTATCCCGTTTCCCTATTATATAATAGTATAATAAACATACAAATAAAGTCCTGAAGTATCTGGCCAATAATTACAGCAGTTTATAGGTACATTTAGAAAACAACTGAAAATAAACTTAAATTTACAATTAAAGGTATTCATATTTTGTGAAAACATTCAGACTTACTTAAATTACGTTTAGTCTTATTCTTTCCTTTTCAAGATTGTGGTCTTGGAGTTAGTGGTCTACCTGTATTGGGTTTTATTTGTATGTTGATTATTCTATAGGGAAACGGAATAGAGAAAGAGGATGTTTGGGTACCCATAAACCGGTTGAACCCTACCGCTAGCTGTTGCTACTGGCGGTACCAAGTACGGCTATCCCGTGTTCCTATCGTTGTCTATGTTTGTCTTTTGTCATTTTATTGTTTTTTCTTGTGCAGTTCCCTGGTGGATTGTGGCTAGTGATTGTAATGCTCGGCCGTTGTAAGTGTTTCCTGTTTCCTTTCCTTCTCTAATTTCTATAAAATATCTCTCGCAAAATTTCCAATGTTTGCACCAACACGGAATACCGTTACGCGCATTTTTTTTCTTGATATGTTACTCGTTCAGCAATACCAAGAAAAAAAACGAAAACGGTATACTACTTTTAAGTACAAATATGGATACCAGTATGCTAGGGGTTTTTGTACAACCATGAAATACGATATGTTGTAAAACCTGATAGAGAACAAATTAACAATAGGATCTAAGGAAGTCTATATTGACACCTTTTATCACTGATTTGTTATGACTTTGATCTTCTCCTGTACCCTGTACAGAAGTTTGATTGTGCACAGGTTGTCTGTCAGCGTGTCTGTTCAACATTTATTTAGATTCATTTAGATGTCAAACTGAAATACAGTGATTATCGTATCTTGTCTTATAATTGCCATAGATATGGTCTGGAGTATTTGTTCAGTTTTAAGTTAAACAATGACATTATAACTATGCTTATAAAAATTTGAACAGCTTCTCATCGTGTTGACAATTCATCCTTGTTTCTATCGGGTTAACCAAAACCCGACAAAAATGGGTTAATTGACATCAGAGTTATATGCTAAGTCCCGATTTAACCATGTAGGTTAATTTCCGAAGTTAGTTATTAAATAGGATTACTAGTTAGTATGAACTTCCTAGTAGTACAGTGATATTGGTTGGACAAGTTGTAGTTTTATGATACCAAATTTTCTCAATAGGGTCTGTAAGTCTCATCCAATTTTCGGACTTCCGGGTACATAATTTGCACCCGGAAGTTGTATCTTAAAAAGAAAATATGACGTTTCAAGCAAGCAATAAAGACGTCATAATCCAACAAAGTCATATTTTGGCGGGAAACGTTTTTCAAATTTGAGTTTTATCGTGATTTCTCGGTGTCATATAACGAGACTTACAAACCCTATTTCCATTCACCATTTGTGGGTAGTATATGCATTGAGAAAATCTCTTCACTTTGTAAGCAATGAAAAATTTGGGCATCTCCAGACAAGTGTTAAGAGTTTTTTTTTCGGGATTTAGGCGAATTATGTTGATGAGTTTTGTAGGCATTTATAATACCTTCCCAACCAGAACATATGGAAAGTATAGCGTATAGAACAACGACAGTATCGTACAGCAAGGTTTGTTATCGGCTAGGTTGTACCATACGCCTTAATAAGAAATGAAGGGAAAGGGATTAAATGTACATCAGACAAAGTCGCAACAAGTACATAGTAAAACAGCAGTGGAACAACGCTTTACTTCATGTTATTCTTCATCTTAAAGTCTCTATGAGGCCTTCAACATTGAACTTTACTCATACCTCATAGTAATATTAAGTAGGCCTTAATGTCTGTATTTTCCAGTATTGTCAGAAAATTCAAATGTATTTTAGAAAAATATGTTATTTGTTATTGTGATGATGAAACAGTATAATGAATGTCCTAATAGAACAGTGAATGTTATTTTTCAACCAGTTTTATCGAAATCAAACTAGAAATTAATCGAATGCATGGTCTCCAGTATTCATTTAGCTGACTACAGCAATTCCAATAAGAAGAATTGACAATTCAAATTTAATGCTTTATTTAATTATTGAGTAATGTTAACAGTCCAGATATTTATTGTACCTTATAATTAAAAACCTTCAATCCGAAGATTTTTGTCATTTGTTTCTAAAATATCCTGAAATAAATCAACAGGCACAGCTCTTACATTTTAATTATCAATATTCACATTTTAATTAAAAGCCATGACAAGACATTAATTGTTTGTAATTATAGTGGAAATCCTAAGTAAATCGATAAATCCATATGGAGGTTAGATATAATCGTTACTCATACTGATTAGTCCTGTATGAATACATCTTGTAACGGAAACCAATACATTGTGTACATTATCCTTTATGGTATTTAATGTACTTTAGTTGTCTGGAGATCCCGAGTCGAGTATACAGTTACATATCTACTGAATTACCAGGTTTTTGATCATTGAGCTTGCTAATAATTAATTATACAGTTTGAAAAAAATATTCTTTTTCAAATTTCATGTCATTATTATGCATTTTATTGCTAATTGTAGTTGTATAAAAAGCATTCATAACATGGCTTAGTTGCTAATCATAGTTCTACCAATAAAAGCAAACAGATGTTTTGTTTTGGGTCGTTTTAACCTGGATATGGGATGTTGTCTCCTTGACATTTACCCTATTTCCTTTCTTTTTCATATATACAAAGCATAACATGAAGACAATGAATTCATATTTTTAAAGAATTACTGAAATGTTTTCAAATAAAATTTCCATTTTTTCAAACAATATAATATGATTATGCTATTTAAAATAGTGGTAATGTATCTGAATTAAATGCATGAGTGTTTGTAACATATGTAATGTTATTTGGTGATTTGCTCACTTGGGCTACTTAATTTATGACAAGGATCTGTTCATATAGTTTGTTTTAGGCCGTACATTTGCTTAATGTTTTGTTTGATGCAGATCGTAAATAAAATAAAAATCATAGCAAGAAACATCTTATTTAGTATTTAAATGTCTGAAGTAAGTGAGAACCGAACCGTCAATCCAAAAGCGAACAATCCAAGGACAATGGCAACACCAGAAACAAAAAAGGGGGAGAAACAGAGACACAACATGGGTACGGCACAGAAAAGAAAAATGAAGACACACACACACAAAGATGAACAACACTGACCCAATTTAGTGTTTGAATTTTGTTTGTAAGGTAAGCTGACTTTATGGACAAGGACATACTTTATATCTGATATATTTAATATAGGCTCCTTGAGCTAGCCGGCAGTTTAGCGGCGAGCACTCTTTGACCCATCTTTCAAAATTACGTTTTGTCCCCCCATTTTTCTTTTCTAGATTGTGGTCATGGAGTTAGTAGTCTACCTGTATGGGTTTTATTCGTATGTTTATTCTACGATAGGGAAACGGGACAGAGAAAGAGAGGTTTGGGTACCCATAAACCGGTTTAACCCTACCGCTGGCTTTTGCTAGTGCCGGTACCAAGTCCGGCTGTCCCGAGTTCCTATCGTTGTTTATGTTTGTCTTTTGTATTTTTATTGTGGGTTTTTTTTCTTGTGCAGTTCCTATTTACTTACTGGCATGTGGCTATGTTTTTCGGCCATTGTAGGTGTTTCCTGTTATCTTTTTTATTCCATACTTTAATATCTGAAACGTTTCCTTTATGCTTTGTGAACAACAAAATGATTTAATTTTCCAAACCATGATTGTCATAACATTCTTTTCTTAAAGCTATGCAGTGTTCTTTATCTACAGAAACTTTATCTTATTGCAAGTGTGAATATGTTTGCTTCACAATTGTAAATGTACCGTTTTCAGAATTATGTGAACGATGTCACATTTTATACATCATCCATTTTACTCTATCTGTAATGTATCTTCGCATTTTACTGTACCTGTGATGTATCATCGATTTTCCAACTCAAAGCGCAACACACAAGGGTTACACATCCAGCCATTGCCACTACAGACGGATGTGGACTTCATTATGATTTTAGAAATACTTGTAATGATGCTTCCATCTCAAAATGAAAAAAAAAAACTTTTTTGCACTAGTTTGTTTAAAGATTCACAAATATCGAGTATGACTGAACTCAAGTTTTTGCCGAACTTTGCCCAGAAACAGTTACTCTTTCGGACATCCCATGATCTTAAGTAGTGTTTAAGGCTACTCGCATTTAAAGCATTATGCTCATGTCGTTCATGTCCGGTCCCTTTTCTTAACTGTTCTTTAATGAAGTGACAAAAGTTATGAAATGTTTGGAAAGCCGTATGATTTCAGTAAAAATAAGACTCTAAAGACAAAGCAAGGTAACAATATTATTGTCAACTTTAAAGTCATTATCAGTTACCTGCGTTTATACCCGAAGGCATTGAGATTGTAGCACCCTGAAGCACTTCTGTACAGCCTGAGGCGTAGCCGGAGTCTGTACAGTGCATGGTTCTGAAGGGTGGTATAATCTCAATGCCTAAGGATGGAAACGTAGGTAACGGATTTATCCTGGCTTTGCCTTTTATTGCACCGAAAAAGCATATCAGTGAAAGTAGATCTGTACAAAATTTCAACTTCTTCTGTATTGCGCAACAAAACAAGTATGATAAATATGCAGAAAATGGCCCAATTTCCATGTCGAGGATGGTCCATTAGGCATCAACCTCAGACATTTCCATTTTAAGCGATTTGATATTGGTTTAGTGATTTCTGAGGGTTATAAAGTTTTTGGCGCCAGATTTTACTTATACTAACATCATAGAATATGTGACAATTGCACAAAGGAATTCCATGGCACTGGCGCTAGCAACGTTCTTAATTAACAACAAGACGAGTGCGTGGGTTTTGTACCAATGGGTTATTATTCAATCAAAAGCCGGCATTCATCACAAGCCGGGGATAAAAGTTATTCTTTAATCTTTTTTATGATTTTTCATATACGATAATCTGCATATGACCTACTTCGGCCCTGAGTGCAATTCAAACCAAACACACGAAGTTTATAAGGCCCTCTGTCAAAAATAAACACCAATAGTACATTTATTGTTCAAAGTGTAAAAAATGGAAAAACAGGAAAAATTCAAATCGGTCTGAACACTAAAAGTAACGCTTAAAAATGAAAAAGTTGGCGACAAAATATTAATATAATTCATGTGTGCAAACATTTTACCCCTTTCTTTAAGGGTATAAGGACATGAATAATTCTGAAAGGTAAAATATAACCAAATCTAACAGAACTTTTTACAATAAACGATTGAGTTTTTAGAATTATTCTAATTAAGATTACAGTCTTATTTCTTTGTCCCCTGACAGACCACATCTCAAACATAAATTGATACCCCCTCGTTAATCAAAGAGAAAACAAAATAACGTTAATACATCCATATTGCTTCCTTGGGAAAACAAGACCATCAAAGTGAAAATAAACCCCCACGTGACACGTCGTTAATGTTGCCCAATCACTTTGTCGTAAAAGAGTTTTTGTTTCAATATATGTTTTATCATGTAGGGGAATCTCCATAGGGTTGTTTTAAATTTCTTGTTAGACAATGATCCACATTAAACCATAAGAGTACAGTGCTCTTATTTATTTAGATGCATTTAAATTGGAAAAAATAGTCGGGTCATTTTTTTGTAATAGGAAGACCTCATGAATGAAGGAAATGAATTTTAGCTTTGGTTTAACATACGTGACATTAGTATTTCAAATCGAGGCCATCTAGTCTAGTACTAAGGCACTTGCCAAAAACGAACATTTTAAAAATAATTACACTAAATAGAATTTAGAAATTCTATAAAATTACTAACCTGAATTTGAACTGATTTCTACGGAAGTATATATATGGAGGGAACCTGTGAAATTTTTTCTATTTCGTGGCAATGGCATACTAAAACATGGCCACTAGATAGCTATATCGTGGCCACAAGATATCAACTCGTTCCCACGACATACGAAGTGGTGGCCACGAGATAGTTACCTCGATTCCTCGAAATACTAGCTCGTTCATACGACACACTAAGTCATGGCCACGATAGTAGCTATCTCGTTCCTACGAGATAATATCTCTTTCAAACGACATACTCAGACGTGGCCACGAGAAAGCTTACTCGTACCCACGAGATATATTTCGTTCCAACTACATACTAACTCGTTACCACGAGATACTAAGTAGTGGCAACGAGATAGATATGTCGTGGCCACGAGATACTTGTACACCATGAGGTCTTCAACAACGAGCTTTGCTCCAACTCATAACTATCTTGTGGTTACGACTTAGTATGTCGTGGGAACGAGATAGGTACTTTCCTGGTCACGACATAGTATTTCATGGGAACGACTTAGTATCTCGTAGGACCATAGCTACTATCCTGGTCACGACACAGCTATCTCGTGACCTCGACTTAGTATGTCGTGGGAAGGAGATAGCATCTTGTTGCCACAACATGGCTATCTCGTGTTTACGACTAGGTATGAAGTGGAAACGAGATAAAAAAAAATTCATATGTCCCCTCCATGCTTCCATAGATTTCTATACTAAGTCATGCTCTACTTCCACCTGCTATATATATTTACTTCTACAAATCATTGGTGAATTTTCCACAAATAACTTTTTTGCCATAAAATACCCCATATGTCATTTTCATGTGTTTGACCTATAACAGTTCTTTATTTTATATAATTATAAGGTTTGGATTTTAAATGCACTGAAGAAATATACAAAGAACAATGATGAACCGGTAAAAAATTGGAGTTACGATAACACTTGAATTTGAACTTTTAAAAACGGAAACTGATACCACGTGAATGAAAAGTAATGAAATTTTGCAGTAGTAAGCATAAATTACAAAAGAACTTTGCTGATGTTTTTAGTAATATTATTTATACAATAACTAATCCTAGAGTCTGATTATCGCAAAATATTCAACGAATGATCGAATAACGCAGTAATTCACGAATGCGCGCAGCGCATGAGTGAATTACAGCATTTTTCGATCATGAGTTGAATATTTTCGATAATCAGAATCTAGGATTAGTTATTGTTTTTATTATATAGATCAGTTCTTGCATATTTAATGGTTTAATTTAAAATTGTCTTCATGAACTACGTTTTCGATGTTAATCCGCTGAGACGTTTACTTAACAACGACGTTGACAACGTCTATTGTGACGTCACTTCCTAGAGTGAAATTATGGAAAATAATTTCACAGTTAATTATCACTTTTAATTCACTGAGAAATTTCAATCTTTCACTGCAATCTATATAATAATATAATTTTTTAACTTTCAGCTAGGTATTTTAACTTTCAGCTAGGTATTTTAACTTTCAGCTAGGTATTTTAACTTTCAGCTAGGTATTTTCCCCTAATAATATAGAGCCAACTCTTGATAAGTATTCATATCGTGACTAATCACTTATGTACACTGGAGTTTCTGTACCGAAAGTTGTATTTTATACACTACATTGAAATAACAATGGCAGTAGAATACCGATAGAACAAAGCATAAGATTACACAAATCAAAGTCCAGAGACAAAGCAAAATCAAGACCACCAGAAGATTGAAGACCAAAGAAACTACATGCCAACAAAACACACAAACACTACATATACAACAAAAAAAAACTAAAGCACTAACAGTGTGATCTCTCAAAAAACAGAGTGACATCAGGTGCTCCGGAAGGGTAAGCATGTCCTGCTCTATATACAGCACCCTTCACACTGTCAGTGGATTAATCCATGGTAAAGTCAAAACCGGTAATGTCAAATCCGGCAAGACGTGAATCTAGCTGAAAATGTCCATTTTCATTTGTGACACTGACATTTAATACCTATCTATGATGTTGAGGTGACGGCGACAGAATTTCTGAAGGGGCGAAGTAACAACGGTTGAACATATCCCTGACTCGGCAGTTTTTTTGTGACAGTGCTTTTGCTCTTTCCAGAAAGTCATTGTATGAACTACGAGTTCTACAGTAAAGGATTAATTGTGAAATATACACTCCATATGTTGATAAAGGGAAAGTTCACAACTTGGAAGTCAAAATCGTCACATCACGTTTGTCATATAACATACATTTCAGACGTCCATGGTCGTTAATGTTTAACAAGAGGTCAAGGTATGACTCAGAATTGGGTGTATCGGTTGTCTCTTTAATTTAATAGTTCACTGGGGTAGCTGCGATGTAAATATTCTTTAAATCTTGGGTGGTTAAGAGAAAGTACATCGTCTATAAATATGAGTATGGGCTAGATGTTTTTGTTTCTGTTGTAATAGCCCTTGTAAAAACTTTGCTCAATACAAATAAAAGGGAAAAGGTCAGCTAAAGTGACGCGCAATTTGTTCCCAAAAGGAAAGGGTCAGCTAAAAGTGGCGCACAATTTGTTCCCTATTGTCTGTTGAAAAACCCGGCCTCCACATTCAACAAAACTGTTGTTGATAAAAAAATTCAAGCATCTTTATCACGTCTTTATACCTTATTTCTTGTTTGACTCAGTTTGGTTCTTAACAAAATATGTTTTATCTTTTCCTATTACCAAATAGAAATACCTGCGTCCTCCGTTTTTGGTACAGAAACATTGATGTATAAGATCGAAAATTAATGTTTGAAGTTTATTATGTGGAAGGGTTGTTTAAAGGGTACAAAAATCAACCGTTTTAATGCTATTGCAGTATGCGGGACTACTTGAGGAGAGCTGTTCAAGGAGATCTTTAGAATTTTTAAGAATCCTCATCTAATTCACACCGCTCGTAGAAAAGGCCTTTTCGCAGTAGCTTTTTAGACCATCTCTAACTGCAGTCAATGAAGTGGTAAGGAGTTTCTATAGGGGCATAGTGTTGCATCTGGCAGATCCTGCAATGTGGGATTCTTGTGAAGCTTGGGCACCCAGTAAATGTAAGGGAGATAACTGTTATGTTTATCCACTTTGATACCGAAGGATGCTAACACAGAAGTGTGATTTGTGATTACAAATGACATTTTCCTTAGCATTGATTTTACCCGCGTTAAAATTTGGGAAATAAAAATTGGCTTATCTTGTTTTTTTTCCAAAATTACAGTGCCTTGATATTAAATAATACGTCTATTATTTCATAAGACACCTGCTCGATATTGTAGCTCAACTTCCTTAACAATAATGGCTTCTTCCACTTACATTTCCTCAGCCACATTTGTTACCATCCTGAATCCTTTGGTGGTTGTATTAAATACTAGTTTGCGTGCAACATAAGGACGAGCGAAGATAAAATCTCCCTTTGTTGCTCTTATTACGGTTAAATGGGTTTTATATGTTACAAAAGTACATATTGAAATCGGAAAACTATATCAATCTTGTACCGGAGGGTAGTGATAACAATTTGTACAGAATCAAATAATAATTTGCAAAGTAAAACTAAACAATAAAAATATTAATAGCATGGACATCAAAGAAGAAAAGTAATATCTTCCATCCTGTGTTAGAACTCGCATGGTGTCTCCAATTTTCCTCAATAGCGTTTATGTAATTTTCAATACGGGAACATATTTAATGTTGACTAAAACATACAAATATAATTGTATAGTGAAATATTTTGTTACTCACCTCAGTATGTGTGAAATGACATTAACACACACGAGGTGTCGTATCGTGGGAGTAGGAAGCCTCCTATAGCTTGCTTTTAGTGTTAGACCCCTAAAGTATCACATGCATAGTGATCAAGTAATGAGATGCTGAACCGAAAACTGAGTGTTAGAAAATTTACAATATCGAATGTTAAGAAAGTTTTTACCCAGACAATATCCTACTCATGTAAAGACCTGTCACTATCTGATTTCGTAGTTACTTAAAGGTGATCTGTAATCTGTCGCCTCTATGTATTTTAATACTTTAATTTACGCGTGTGATGATAAGTTCGACATATTATAATTCGTCTACACAACTTTACAACTAGAGAAATCAAAACCAAGACTTTGAACACCTACGATAATTGAGTAAGTTTACCTTTTCATCATACCTCATCCACTAGCAAATTGATTGTCTGTCATGCAATGGTCTTCTCTGAAACAAAATAAAATACACTACAGGAAACACCTCCCTAGCTGATTTTCAGCATTCTGTGATATGGCTATAGTGGCCCTTCTTTAGTCTATTACAATACCACATAACAATTATGGAATATGTATGCAGCTGCATATTTTATTGTATCTGAAATCGTAAGACATCTTACACTGTATATTCTGGGTTTGCCAGAAAATATTGTCTCAACCATGGAACACTGGACACGGCAGTGGATTAAAGATTGACACTGAATTGTCCCTGTAAGGATTTATCTAGTATTTAATTAAGAGTATGAAGTCATATGCTAAACCAGAAAAGATGCATATGTTTTTCAACATTTGACAAAATTGACTTAGCAGAAAATGTGCAAAAATAAAGTATTTTTGATATTCCTAGAAAACAGACCTAACTTTGTTTTAAGGTCCTGAGAAGATGTGTCGATAATGGATTTTAGAAAGTTAAAAATTAGTGCTAATCAAGTCCTTCCTGTGTCAAACTCTTTCCCGTATAAAAGTCGTTGAGATAAAATCTAGTGAGAAAGTTGATCACAACAGTCACTAAAAGATCACTATGCAACATGTTTTGAGGTATCTGTTGAAAACGAGCTAAAACATTATGGTATTTGACTAGCAAAATAATCATGGTCCAGGTCACCCATTACGATTCTTGTTAGACTATTTATTATATTCGGTTGACCGATTTTCTAAGAATATTGAACTTGTTGTACTGAGGAAAAACGAAACAAATCTATATGTACATGTATTCCATATGTTTTATTGTTTCTAGCAATATAACTTTTAAACCCTTTTAACACATACAAATAATATACACCGGCCCATTATAGTTAATATTACAATGACAATACAATATAGTAAACGTTCACAGAAGACCAGTTGTTGTAAATAATATCTGGTCATCAATTGAGTCAGCCTTCTTAAGTCAATTATCTTTTTTTACTTGGAAGCACAGTATAAATCAAAGCACTGAAGCACTGTGTCCACAAAAGATTTCAAGTATGTATACTTCTATATATATTAATTATGTTTATAGAAGGTTCGGATTTATGAGCTACCCTTGAAATCGGACTATATGTATTCGTATGAGAAGGAATATTTGCAGATATGGTTTTGAAAGAATAAAAAAATTATTTTATTCACTGGTCATCTGTCTAGATAAAGTCGTATTTAAAATTATAATTTGAACTTTGATAAGACAAAACTTAAATTTAAAGACAAAACAGTAATTTAATAATACTATGACCGGTTATAATTACAGAAAAAAAGTGACACTGGAAATTTTCCTCGCTTTTAGGAATAATATAAAATTAAAGATTGTATTACTAAGGTGTCCAAAGTAACTAAGAGATTAACATCTGTATTACTTGATATTAAAGACTATTTTTTCCGCTGAATAAAAAAGAATTATTTGCATCATTAAAAGATAAACCACCCTTTGATTTGCGTTTTCCGATTTTATGAAACCCTCATTGCATGAAGAAATTCTCCATCCCTTTGGACATAATTTCCATTTTAGCCTACTACTGATGCTTTTCGTCATGGTTCATGTTATTAAAAAAAATAATCACCGGTGATTGCTTAATTACTAGGTAAAACTTTGGAAATGGAATTTATGGAAGAACGGAGATTTTAATGCAATGAACGAACTTATCCGAATTCAAAAGAAGAATTCTACAATGGTTGTTTGATATTTTTGATTATTAGATTTTTAAGGGTTTTTAAGAGGCAGGAGATGCTTACTCTACCAGTGCACCTGATCTCGCCCATGGCATGGTTTTTTATTGGGTCCGTGGTGTTCGTCTTTGTGTGTGTGTGTGTGTGTGTGTGTGTGTGTGTCTGTGTGTGTGTGTGTGTCTTCATTCTTCTTTTCTGTGCTGTACTGATGTTGTGTCGTCTCTGTTTCTTTGTTGTTTCCAATGTTGCCATTGTCCTCAGATTATTCGTTTTGGATTGACGGTTCGGTTCTCACTTACTCTTTTACAATCACAATTCATTGCAAGCACATCAGACTTGCGTACTATTCTTTGACGAACGATCTAACGTCCCTTCTTTTCATCAACTTAAAAAATTTGAGAAAAAATTACTATGATGAAATCGTGTGAAATGTGTATCTTTACCATTTAAATGATACTTCACAGAAATATTAAAATCAGTTCAGTTATAAATTGTCCAATTTAACTTCCAGTAACTATACTGACCTTTCAATGATCAATATATATACTCTTCAGGACACTGAAACCCTTCATCAAGTGGTGAAATACGACATCTTAACAGCCTCGAAATTGTTCCTAATTACAATAAGTCTGGCTCTGTGCTCACATTTATCGTTACGTATTATACATATGAAGGAACGTACTTATATTTTACCTCCAATCGTAACGTATTATATATATGAAGGAACGTACTTATATTTTACCTCCAATCGTAACGTATTATACATATGGAGGAACGTACTTATATTTTACCTCCAATTGTAAAGGACGTATTTAATTGGATGTTACTTAATGCTGCTGAAATATAAATAAGAGTGTTTACCGGATACAATCTATGTCCGCAGACAAATATTATTAATTTGAAAATGTAATATAGCGAATGAAAATAGAATAGCTTTCAAATCATTTTTAGAAGAGTTTCAAAATTATCGATCCTTGCACATATGTGTCTTTAATGAGATAAATATTTTTGCTTGATAATAGTTCATGCTTTTCACGGGGGTGGGGGGTCACTTCCTATATAGAGGTATATACAGACGTGCCGCTAGAATGGCCCTGTTTTCTGCAGTTGTCAGCTATATGAATGGGTAGTAATTTTTGACATCATACATATAAATGGGTCGTAAATTAACCCCAAATGGCCAGAATCTCTACTGGTTGCTGTAATCAATTAAGTATTTATCATTATTTGATGTTTAAAAACATTCCTGCTGTAAAATTAATGGTTTTCTGACTCCAACTACACATTTTTACTATACAGTTGGGTTGCTTATTTTTGGAATTGACTACATAAATGGGTCAATATTTTGTTTGGGGAACTATATGAAAGGGGGGTATTTTCAAAATGCCAGCGGCAGGCCTGTACCAAATTCCACCTGTATTGTCCCCCCCCCCCCCACGTGATCCCTTTTGACAAGAGAAATTTTGATATAAACAAGTCCTTTCTGTTAGGGCATTTGTCTCATGGAAACGGTGACTTTTATTTTTTTACTTACTGGTAATATGTTCTCTATCAGCTTTTACACATAGTTTGGTTTTTGGATTTCCAAAGGTTTTGATTTGATCTGAACTGCAGAGAAAAAAGTTGTCGAAATGCGCAGATGCAGAAACTAAATTCACAGTTACGTCGGTACATTTTTATTTATATATAAACGCAGAATACTGCGATGGTCATTGTATTACATGTAGTAGAGAGGAATGATTTTGATATAGGTAATGACGTTAAAAGAAAGAAATAGGCTAACAAGACCTTTTCATCACTCATTTAAATTTTAGAATTTTAGAGCATTTCAAACACATTCGTGATTTCATAGAACCTTCAATAAAATCTCTAAGTATTATAATGGCACTAAAGAATCAGCCGCTTATAGCGAATTTACTGTGTAGATTATACCTTTGCGAGACGGTAGTTTTAAATGCGGGGGTGTTATATAAATCTGTTCTCATGAAAAATGTAATCCGATTTATACCTAATAAGATCAATCATGACAAAGACATTGTCAAGACAGCTCTGTCCGAGGGAAACTTCGACTTTTGTTAATTCTGGAAACTGTATAGGCCTATTAAATATTATGTCAAATGTTGTTAGCTCACCTAATCAAGAAATATCCATATTTCTAAAATAGTCTGGCTGCTACAACATTTTCATAGTATGATGTGCCATAGCCTATTAGGCACTACAAATTGGGAAATTGGACAAAATATTACGCGACAAGGTTGTCTAAAATGATGTGATTTCATCAACCTCCTACATTATAGAGCATTGTAAGTGGCGACATTGTTTGACCATGAGACTGTTTTAATGTAAAAAGGACATATTGTAAAAGTACTTCAACCGTTAGTTAAAATAAGATTGTGATTATTTTCAGAATTTTCATAAATCATTTACATTTCACGTTTATTCATCGTAAACAATGCTCTAGGTATCGTAAACAATGCCCTGGGTATCTAAACCAAAGCCCTATAAGTATCGTAAACAATGCCTTGGTTACAATTAACAATGCCTTCTGTATCGTAATCAAATAATGCCATGTTTAATAGCCTCGGGTATCGTACACAATGTAGCATCCTCAATAAAATAGGGGCGCTGTTGTTCGAATGTGTAATTTTGTATATAAAAATCTGGTACCTTACAATACAACAAAGGTAAGTGAGAAGTGTCCAGTAACACAATAGCTGTCCCCAAAACAGCGCCATCTAGTTTTTATTGAGGATGTTACACAATGGGTATCATAAACAATGTTTTGGGTGCGAATAACTGTTAATACACTACGGAATCGCATTGTACAAACAATATGAAGACCCTCCTATATTATTGAATCGACAGACCCATAGAAATCATATAGAAGGTTTAATCCCCCATTTCCCAATTCCCTCGAGCTCATTGGCTCCTTTTCTAGTTCCACCCACAATTCGTTTTAATGGTTACCCCACTTTCTCTTTCTTTACTGCATTTTGCTAGCTGACAGTTTTTTTTCATTTTATAAAGTAAGTGAAAACCGAACTAGCCGTTCAAAACTAATAACCCAAGGACAATGACAACATCAGAAAAACAGAGACATAACAAGAGTACGGCACAGAAATGAAAAATGAAGACACACACAAACACATACAAAGGTGAACAACACGGACCCAATAAAAAAACATGGGTCAGAGATCAGGTGCTCCGTAAGAGTAAGCATTCTCTTGCTTCTTATAAGACACTCGCCGTTTTGAACATGTAAAATCTAGTAGTAAAGTCAAATCTAGTAGAGAAAACAACGATCTAAAGCTTTTAAATGGAAAGATATGTTGTTATTTGAGAAACAGATATCCCATAGCGGTCTGTCGACCGTAAAACTTCTCGAATGATGACTTCAATGTATGGGTAACATACCCTTGTTTCGGCAGCATGACTGTAAGCAACCGTGCTCTATCAAGGAAAAATCACTCTATCGACCACAGCCCTTGAGGTTCGAATGAGGTGGGAGATGTAAATTCCATATGCCGGCGTTGTTGGAGTGTTGCTACCCTTGTTGTGAATTTCAAGATGAAGGCAAAGGAATGAGGTCGATGTGGAAGTGACTGTATTATCCTTAGTTTCTAGCTTTTTGGATAGATCAGATGACGAAAATCACCAAAGCGAGGGCTGTTAAGTGACAAAATGCCATCTATATAATGAAAGCTAAAATAAAAGGATTGTGATAGTTTTTTTATCTTTATTTTGAAGAAGCCCTTCGATGAATTCAGCCTCATAAGAGTGGAGAAACAGATCGGCTAGAAGAGGTGCACAGTTTGTGCCCATCGGAATTCCGATGGTCTAGTGAAAAACAAGTCCTTCAAACTGGACAAATATATTATCGATCAGAAACTCTATTATTTTAATTGCTCCTCCTTCTGTATATATTTTCTTTTTATTCGGAGTAATATTTCACAATATATTTGTTCTCGACCTGAATCATCTATACACTGTCCACTTAATATTAAACTTTAACTAATCAATCAATCATTCGTGAGCATAGCAACTCATGTTCCACTTTCAGAGAATATTTCGATTAGTTTACTTGGATGCATGTGTAGAAAAGTGGTGTTTTAAGATAACTTCGAAATCATTTTTGATGTTAGATATTAACGACTTCAGAGTAAACGTAAGATTCAAAGATGTATAAGACAAGCACTATTCATTATTTTGTTCTCGTTTTGATCAACAAAATACCCAGGTAATTTCGGCCACCTATGTATCTTCCATGAGACCAGAAATAAGCTAAATCCAAAGGGTCTAGTCAACTAAGGACATAGCTGTGCATGACTTAAGTGAGAGATACTGATTACTTTTATCAAATTTCTTCGCTTTAAATATTGTAATTTTTCAACAACAAAAAAAACGCCGGTTTTCAGGTCAGAAGTGGTAGATGATGGTCTGGAGATTATCATTTTGGCTTTTCTTTTTATGTCACTTAGATTTTACACATATTTCTGTTTATGGATTTGCAATTATTTTGATCTGATCAGCACCGAAGAGACAATAGTTGTCGAAATGGTATTATGCAGAAATTTAATTCAAATTCACAGTAATGTCGGTATTTTGTTATTCAAGAACTTAAAAATGAATGAATAAATAATTTAGGGCTTACTATATGGTGTGATGTTCCTCACTGTGTTGAAGATCATATGGTGACCCCTAGATGTTTTGTTTTTTGTCGTTTTAAAATTTTAGTTTCTTGATATTTGGGATATTGGATATGGTTTGTTTCCATTGATTTATTCATTTTTTCACCTTTTCGGGGCAATTTAGGGCTTACTACATGGTGTGAGGTTCCTCACTGTGTTGAAGACCATATGGTGACCCCTAGATGTTTTGTTTTTTGTTTTTTTGTCGTTTTAACCTGGATATGGGATGTTGTCTCCTTGACATTTACCCCATTTCCTTTCTTTTTCATAAATAATAAAAATAATATTGGACAGTGAAAAGTAAAAGTTTACTTTCTTTCCAGCGTGCTGAATTTCCGGGTACATAAATACTCTAGTGTATTTCTACCTTTCACTAGTGCGTTTATTCCGTCAGAAAAATAGCTAAGTCTATTTCTGTCCTAGTGTATTTTATCCGGGTGGAATGAATTCACTGTTACAAAAGCACTTACATTGGCTAGTCAGCTATGCAAAAATTACTCGGCTCCGTTTTAATTTGAATCTAATAGACTAGACACTTGTATACTCGATCCAATAAATACAAGTAGAGGTTCAGATGAGATGAAAGGGTCATTGGATTTCTTCTATTTCAGGAATGAGAACGACATAACTTATGAATATTCATTAGATCTATTAATCCTATAGATATAATCATATTCCAATCAATCACGTAAATGTCGTTTACAAATACTAAACAACAATTCAGTATTCACATATAGATATATAATTACCATATATCTGAAGTTATATTTACTTCGGTGTCGTGTCATTTATTGTAGATATTGATACTGTCCACTGAAATAGCTCGAGACAGTTGTCCAATCATTTTGTTCCTTTTAATTAACAATTACTTACATCTTTATCTGCCAAAGTTACAAGGTTTAGTTCCCTTGCGATCAATAGCAATAATGTAATTGTGGAAAGGAAATGTCTCAACGTTGATATTTTTAAATTGTTCCTAGAAAACTTAATTAGTACTTGTGCGGGTCACTTCGAATAGTAGATGTAAGAGCAAATATCGACGATACTTTGATTTCCTTTAATGATTAGAAGATACAAAACGTCTGAGAACAAATCTAAATGACTTAAAATTTTCACAGGATAAGCACGAAATTCGTTTTACAAAGGCGTTGAAAAAAACTCGAAAAGACTTTTCGAATTTGTTATTATGGGCATAGCTTCTTAATGAATAACAATACTACATTTTAAATTACAGCGTCATTACATCTCATCCGCAGAACTGAAAAACAAACTCCGAAAGTTTCTGGAAACTCATTATTATGCTTTGTTGGTCTTTTGATTTCAGAATGTATAATATTGCTATGATAAGTCTGTACGTAAGGTGAGGGAACAAACGGTAAAGCAAAGTTTTTCACTTAGCTTTAGTCATAGTCTATCATTATTATTGATAATGTAGATAGAAAAGCCCACCATAATATTTTGGAGGGGGTTGATTATTGAGGAGGAGTATTTATTAGAGGAGTGTATTTTGTATTGCCTCTTGTGAATCTCTGTATTTAACTACCGCAATGGGAGGGAGGTTTGGTGCATATGAACATAAATTAACAGTCTTTCACTTAATTATGATATCAGATGTAAAGCTTAAAAATACATTTTGGTACTATAGAGTGTTTAAGGTTTTTGTCGCTATGTCAAGTGTAAGCTACGAGAAATAATAAGGTGATCAAATAAATAGTAAACTGTGAATTTAAAGGAGTTTGCTGGAGAATCCTTCCCTCAAAAATTATCATACAAGCAAATTCTACGTTACGTTGCCCTACATCTTAATTCGTAAGAACACTTTTATCCTCGAACTCTTACATATCTACCCCTGAAGCTCCACATTATATTGAATGCAATGAGGATAAAGTGTTTTTTCTTCCTATTATGCCTTCTTATTTGCGTCTCTTTATTGTTAAATAAATTGTCTATATACATCACGACTGTGTCCTAGTCTCATCTAATTATTGTGGTTATAATCACGTATGTCCACTTACAGACCATTAACAGCGTATGTTGTATGATTGTTATATGTATTGACAAATTTCCATGTTATGTCTGTTAGTACCAAGGTAGTAGCGTTTTATCAGTGCGATAAGGGTTATTGTTGACCGCTGTATAATGACGAGTAGCGTTGTATCAGTGCGATAAGGTTTATTGTTGACCGCTGTATATTGACCAGTAGCGTTGTAGCAGTGCGATAAGCATTGTTGTTGATCGTTTTAACGGTGTTGATTTAATTGACAAGACAATTAGCTACAATGTAGAATGGTTTCTGTGTGACAGGGTAACGATATTGCAAGCGTTAGTTTTAACAGAATTATACATGGTTTGTTAATTATTACATTGCATTACATGGCATCAAACGTCAAATATCTGAAGAATGAAAACTACACATGAAAAGTGATCTATGTTTTTTGGGGTCTATTTTATGCCGTTTATTTATATCATGCATGTAAATATTTTGTCAATAAAAAGGCGAAAGGGAGGAAACTGGCGACTCTGGCTGGGTAACTGACATAGTTGCTCGAGCATGTTTTACAACCATATTCCAGTGTACACTTTTTGATACATACACAGCAATATTGATTTGTACATAGTTCAAATTGATTATTTTGACTGTAGAATTTAAACAGATGTGATTCCCAATTAAAGTCTCAAGACTATAATAAAGTTAGTACTAACTGGGCTTTGGGCTCCACATAAATGGGCTCCGGGCTCTCAGAGAGCTGTGGAGCCCGTGTTATTACCCAATCATATTACTCGTTTCAATATACATGTAGTATATTTGCTATTTTATATAACGGATGTTTTAGGTATCGTATTACGGCACATTTCAGCTTCAATAACGAAACAAAGAAATGTCTGGCTTTAAAAACTACCATGGTGTTCTCGTCTTTTAGTGTCAATAAATGGATATCTTTATTATTCCGTAATATTTCTGTGAGTGACGTAAGCTGTCTGGCTGATGGAATGTATAATATGATTGAATAGTATTCTATTATTTTTATAGTGATTTATGTATAATATATAAGGCCTGAACTTGATGAGGTTTGGAATGACTGACAGATTTATTACAATTTGATCATCGGTATTTTTACTTTAAAAAGAGTAAAATTATTAGAACATGTAGTGCAGAATTGTTATTGAAAAGAAATTCTGTTTGTCTCGGAAATCTTCCAGTGCAGGATTGTTTTTGAAAAGACGTTCTGTTTGTCTCGGCAATCTTCCATTTCGGCACACTTGTAAAAAGAATGGTGCAAATTTACAGTATCATTAATATTACAATTTTTAAAGTTTTACATACTCCTGAGCAATTGTGTTGTATAAAGGGCTAGATTAGATATTCGTACATTTCAAGACAAACTAACACAGCTGCTAAATAATGATGATGAACTAATTCCCAGTACATTTTGTAGGAGCCAAAGAATTAGCCATTTTTATATTCAGTATTTATGAAGAATTATATACTTTTAAATTATAAACCCAATTTAAGTCATTTTGAGTACACTGTACTTTCAAGACAGCTAGCACTATTTGATACCGTCCCCTTGAACAAGTCCTTGATATACAAAAGAAAAAAGAAGGGAAACGGGGGATGTGTGAAAGAGACAACTACCCAAAGGGGAGTAATAACAACTGTTATGGATATGGATACAAGTTCATTAATCACAAATTGAAGGTTTGATTTTCATGCAATAAGATAAATTGACGTGTCATTTGAGCTTAGACCGTGAGCGTAGACTATAGATGTGTAGTTCTACGTAATAACACATCTTTTGTACTTGAATGAAAGGAACTAACTCTTGTCATTGATAAGTACCATCTAGGTGACCAAACTCACCAGCAATATAAGTGGTGTTAAACTACACATAAGATAGCCTAATTAGGCTAATTAAGAATCTATACGAGTAGATCTAATTATATCTGTAATTGAACATATGGGCTTTGTTTTTTTCTCCCCACTATAAAATACAATATTACCCGTTGGGCAGGTTGCATGATAAGCATGCTGTACATGTGTTTCAAGGAGTAACCTCTCATCAGCATCATTAGAATCAAATAATATGAAAAGCCCTTATCCAAAAGTAGTAAAAAAGAAGTACTCATTACCAAAATATCATAATGGAAGGCAAAAGCCAGTACCAAGGACATCCACTGAGTGCCATACACGGAATGAAACCGTAACAAACAACAAAAATTTGAGTTGGTTTTATTTGATATTATAATGCATCGTTTGGTTTTGTCGTCCAAAGTTTGGATTTGATTTGCACTGAAGCGACAATACATGTCATCTGCAGAATTTAAATTTACAGTGGATTACGTCGGTATTTAGTATTACATATTTTTTGATTGTTTGTTAATGCAAAACAATGTCATCTCCATATTTTTTGTGTGCATTAAATTTTGTGATTCAGAATTTAAGAATTTGCTTAATATATCATTAATCTGCCGAACAAAATATTATTTTTTTTTGGTTTAAAATAACAAGAAAGCTATGGATAAGAAATATATGTGTTATGTTGTATGTATTAATTCTGTATAATTGAAGAATACTTCGTGCATTGAACTGTCTATTCAGGATATATTTTAGCAGCTTATCATTACATGGGTTTGGTATATAAATTCAGAATCCGACATTTTATCATCATTGTCAGAACTGACGAAGGTTAATACGTTTGATTTCTTTCCCAGCTGGTTACATTTTAGATACAAATATAATCAAAGCTGGAATGCTTGTGAAAAACGAAAGAAAAACAATGTGTTAAATAAAATAAACAATTTTGAGGAACCAACCATGTAAACAATATCATAACAACATGTTAAACAAGATTAATGAAAATAAAAATCAGAAGGTTAAAATGGACAAGAAAACAATATGTTGTTTTTTGAGTGCAAAAATTTTGGATTCTTTTGACTTCATATAAGCTGTGAGCCAATAGAAATGCAACAATACATGCTGTAACTCCCTTTAATTTTACCTCATTTCTTGAACATTTAACTATCTTCTATGCATGCATAGATCTTATGGTGGCTTTGAGTTGTTTTTACTTCCCTGTTGGGTCGTTGTCTCTTTGACAAATTCCCCGTTTCCCTTCTTTTTTTCTATACAATATGATTTGTTTCGAGTAATCATATGTGATATCGTATCATATCCGTAATAACCTTGTCTTAGAGTATTAAAGGATGTATTGTCCTGAGTTTCATTCTCATTTAAATCCCTTATGAGTGAAAATGTTATATTGATATATATTATATAATAACCCTTCCAAATTGTGTCGAAAGATTATGTACTTACGACCAGTAGTTATTGAGAAATGAAAATGTTTAATTCTTGACCAAATATGAACATTTACATCGGTCAGAATTTAGCCTATTTTGGAGTAGGGACAATAAAAATCATTTTTCAAGAAAAGAATGCATCTTTTTCATATGATTTTTTATCTAAGTTCTTAAAGATATAATTCATACTATTTAAACTACAAAATGGTGAGTTCTGACTGTTAAGTTGATTGAAAATCTGAAAAATTTTGATTTTTCTAGATTTTACGAGGTCTTGAATTTGACGAAAAAAGCAACATTTTCTTACAAAACTTTCTTGTATCATCACATGCTTTTTGTTAATGATGTTTCTTCAGATTCCCGAGATTTAACAATCTGGAAATTTTTACAGAAACTTGATGTATAAATCTATATTTTTACCAAAAACGGTCCCAAATTAGGCCAAAATTGATAAAATTTGCACAAAATCACCATAAATAGGGGTTTTCAAATGACAATAGAACAAAAAATGTACACGGACACATAGTTTTCTCTTCAAAAAAGATTTTTCAAGGTCTCTGCATTTAAAAAATATAGCTTTCGGCACAAACGTGATGCAGGAAAATTCTGACCTCTCAGGATAATAGATCCTTAATTGCTTATATATATTTTTTTCTATTCTAAAAATGATAACTGCTTTTAGCTGTTATATGTATGTTATACTGTGATTGTAACTATTATATTTCTTTACTTTTCTCTGCGCGTGGTTAGAAACATTGTATATTTGTGTCAAGAAAATCTTCATCAGAGATAGTTGTTTGTAGAGTGTTTTATATGCAGTCACCCAGCTCACATTCAAAATCTGTTTGTTGTATTTAATTCCTGGAAAAACTTCAATTATTCCAAATTAGTTCTATCACAGAAGCAGGCAGCCATACATCTTTTAAAAAGCATTCGTTTTATACGAAATTTTTATGATGTTTGAAAAATTCAAGACAAATCCTTGGTTGTTTGAGTACTGCTTACTTTTAATTGATTTAAAGTAAAAAGGGAAGGTATGAAAAACCTGACTATAACTGAAAGGTAATGGGAATTTTTGGAAGCAGTACTCAGTGGTTAATACGTCATATTATATATATAACTATAACTGAAAGGTAATGGGAATTTTTGGAAGCAGTACTCAGTGGTTAATACGTCATATTATATATATAACTATAACTGAAAGGTAATGGGAATTTTTGGAAGCAGTACTCAGTGGTTAATACGTCATATTATATATATAACTATAACTGAAAGGTAATGGGAATTTTTGGAAGCAGTACTCAGTGGTTAATACGTCATATTATA
>MJUU01060907.1:48410-58770 GCA_002080025.1 Modiolus philippinarum
TTGTCAAAATTTAATTAGTTTCACATTAAAAGTAAAAGTGTATACAGACTGTTTACCACACAATTACCTCATAAGGTTGCTAACGTTCCCTATTATGAACCCCTCGGAATTTCGCACATCTACACATGGACAATGAAAGGATATGGTGTAAATACACAACAGACAAAGTCTCTACACATACGTGGTAATGGAACATGAACTCCCTAGGGAATGCGACTGGATATATCAACAGAATACAAGTCCCCTGCTATTCATATATAACCCTTCATGGTGAAAAAAGGATATGGTGTAAATGCACAAGAGACAAAGTCTCTACACATACGTGGTAATGGAACAAATCTTTTTATTGTTGATCTTCATCTTGAAGTCATCATGCTGCCTTCATCAATGTCATAGTGAGTTCAAAATAGCCCCAAACATCATAATATAAATCATAATATTTGTTTTAACTAAGAGTTTATATAATATAGTCAGTGATAATGGTGTATTATTCTACAAAAACACTGTATTTCCATGGACAGGGATAATCATCAACAGGTTGCCTTATGGCGTTAATTAAAACATGTAGAGACTTTGTCTCATGTGCATTTACTCCATATCCTTTCATTCACCATGAAAAATCACCAGTCTTTATTTAGTACGAGACAATGAAGATATTTCAATTAACAATCACTGGAAATTTTTACACGCATTGTCGCAGTTGTCATTTGGATTTTTTTCTACAGAAATTGACATTTTTGTCAATACAATTATCTATAAATCACCAGATCTGTGATATAAAACTGCTTTTACAACTAAACCTAATGCAGTTTCTATTGTTCGTGTTGTAAACAACGAACTGAACACCCTTATTAATTGAATTTTGTTTGTGCTAATTCAGGAAATGTATGTTTTTACGACATGTTGCCAGTCATTATGGCTATTGATGTTACGGGGCGTTAAGGCAATTTACATTTAAAGCACATGCGACAATTTTACCATTATGTCAATAAGTTGAATTCAATTCATCCGTTTTTTAACCTTTTTTGTTACAACTCAATGATCAAAGCTTATATGTATTCAGTTATTAATTTTTATGAAGGATCGTGGGAATAGGAGGGGCAAACTTGCTCTTTAGAACTAAGGGACGACAACAAGAAGTTGATTCAGATTAATAAGTTAATGGCAAGGCAATGCCATGCAGGATACTACAAACTTGAACGTCTTGATACTACAAACTTGAACGTCTTGATACTACAAACTTGAGCGCCTTGATATTACAACTTGAGCGACTGGATATTACTACTTGGGCGTTTTGATATTATGAACTAGAGCGTCTTGATTTTACAAACTTGAGCGTCTTGATATTACAACTTGAACGTATTGATATTACAAGTTGAGCGTCTTCATATTAACAAACTTGAGCGTTTTGGTATTACAAACTTTAGGGTCTTGATATTACAAACATGAGGGTCTTGATATTACAAACTTGAGCTTCTTGATATAACAAACTTGAGCGTCTTGATATTACAAACTTGGATGTCTTCATATTAACAAACTTGAGTGTCTTGGTATTACAAACTTGAGGGTCTTGATATTACAAACATTAGGGTCTTGATATTACAAACTTGAGCGTCTTGATATTACAAACCTGAGCGTCTTGATAATTAAAAATTTGAGCGTCCTGATATTACATACTTGAGCGTCTTGATATTACAAACATGAGGGTCTTGATATTACAAATTTGAGTGTCTTGATATTACAAACTTAAGGGTCTATTTCCGCATTGGTTCAATCTCTAGATACATTAACCTCATTACCAGCAAACAAAAAGAAAAGAAGAAAACACACACACACACACTCACGAAAACTCCTATTAACATACAAATAAGTATGTATCTTTTCGAACAATATAGGTTTCCGCTTAGCATTAAGAGCTGTTTGTTCTATGTTGAGTTTATTTTTTTCATTGTAGGGGTAAATACAGTGTCAGGTATATATATAAAATATAAAGATAACCTACCAATTCGAAAGTTATTACTTTTTCCACAAAACTTGCTCATGAATTGAATAAATGCTTTATCGGATCAATTTCCTATAGTCAAACTAAAAATTGCAGGCGCTAAAATTTATATGAATATGTATTATTATAAGGTCAGCACAGATATAACGAAAGCTGTCACTAAAGTCACCACAAAACATGTGAAAGTAAGGACAAAACATTCGGTAATGATGGGATGTACTGCAGCCACCAGCAACAAAACTCGATCTTGTTTCTTAATAATCATCCAATATCTAGCAAAAACCTCGTCACTTCTGTAAATACACCCTTTTTACAATGTAAAAAATATTTTATATCATTAGTGTAGGTAGAAAAAGCTGTTCCTTTGCCTCTTGTAAGAAATTTATTATTTATATCGTTCTGTAACTATAATGTTAAATCAGTCAAGCCACAAACATGAAATACATTAAATTCGCAAAATTTAAAACAAAATTGCCATTGTCCTGCATACATTCAAATAACATTTGTATAGAATGTTACTCAAAATTCAATTCAGGGGATTTTTGGTGCGCAATAAAACCGAACTAACCCACCATTTCTTTTTAAATGCCTGTACCAAGTCGGGGGCAATTGTGCCAACAATTTTCCAGATTTCCAGTGGTCACATGCTTTGTGTTTTTGCCTCATGGATTTTGTGTTCGATAAGTATTAGATATATGCTTTGTGTTTTTGCCTCACGGACTTTGGCTCTTGACAATTGTGTTCGGTTAGTATTAGATATATGCTTTAGTTTCAGTGGTTTGGTATTTATATTAAGTACTTACGAATTGCAGAAAGCATCGTGGGGACATCAAAATGAAAAATTTCAATGCCATGATAATTGAAATAATATTACTTGTGGTGAGAAAATCCGACAATTCAAAGCAATATACAACATTCTAATGTTGTTCTTCCTCTTGGTCCTCAATAATTATAAATTTTCATATCATATATTTCAATCTTGGTCTTCAATACTCGGATAAGAGATTTTTCATATCATATTTTTTAACTAAGTGAGAACCGAACCGTCAATCTTAAATGAATAATCCAATGACAATTGCAACCTCGGAAAAGCAAAGAAAAAGAGACATAACATGAGCACGGCACAGAAAAGAAGAAAATGAAGACACACACACATAAAAAGATGACGGACCCTATAATAAACCATGTTTGAGGCCAGGTGCACAAGTAGAGTAAGTAAGCGCATGCCATCTCTGCAACAATTTAAAGAAGACTACATATTGTGTCATACCGTCGAAAAGTTTTAATGAAACAAGCTTCACTGCAAGTGCTTTAGTTTTGTGGCGTTCTTATTTATCTTTGTTTATTTGTTTTGTCTTTGTCATGCTGTCTTAATTCTTGTTGGATATGAATAGCCGTGATTTTGGATTTTAGATTTTGGAATTCCCCCTTTCATCATATTTACTTCAGTATTCTTTTGCCGATGTATTTCAGGCTATATATAGAATTGGGGCATATTTATTTACATATCTCTTTATTTCTTTTTAACGATAATGTTATAATGTTACATGACGAGATTTACAGACCCTATTTGTTCTTTGACAAAGAGAGTGGAGGTTTGGGTACCCATAAACTGCCTGAACCCTACCGAGGACCTTTGTTTGTACTTTGACAAAGAAAGCGGAGGTTTGGGTACCCATTAACTGATTGAACGCTACCGAGAGCATTTGTTTGTACTTTGATAAAGAAATTGGAGGTTTGGGTACCCATATACTGCCTGAACCCTACCGAGGACTTTTGTTTGTACTTTGACAAAGAAAAGGAAGTTTGCGTACCCATAAACTGCCTGAACCCTACCGAGGGCTTTTGTTTGTACTTTACCAAAGAAAGGGAGGTTTGGGTACCAACAAACTGCCTGAACCCTACCGAGGGCTTTATTTGTACTTTGACAAAGAAAAGGGAGGTTTACTTGTGCCGATTACAAATTCGGCCATACTTAGTTCCTATGGTTGTTTACCATCAGTTATTTCTTTTACTTTATTGTTTGTGCAGTTCCTTGGTACATTGTAGCATTTGACTATATGTTAGCATTGTAGGTGTCACCTGTTAACCCTTCCAATGGCTTTTGCTTGTTCCGGTTACAAATTCGGCTTTACGGATTTCCTATGGTATACGTTTATCTTTTGTCTTTTTTTTATTTAGCAGTTCCTTGGTACATTGTAGCATTTGACTTTATTTTCAGCCATTGTAGGTGCCTGCTCTTATGCTTGATATCATATTTCAAGAATTTGAGATACGCTGATTTAAGGTAGTATTAAGATTCACCAGACGTTAAGAAACGTTTAAAAGTAAATAATTATGGCAATATATTTCTTGCAGAATCAACCTACATGGTTAACAAACCGGGAACAGCAACCACCAAGCAATGTATATAAGTGCAGATATTTAAAGAACTTGGATATTATATGAATGACCTTGGTAAGTAATAAAAAGTATTTATTTGGATGCTGTGATTACTAATTAAACAGACTTTATGCAACTAACTGTCTATTTGAGAAAAACATAAAAAAGAGACCACTTCATAGGCGTATTAGGTACGTATTAAGTGTTTTGTATATTTAACGAGCTATAGCCCTTTCGATCCCCAAACAGGGAACCCTGAACCAATAGATATTTGGTATTAGGTATATTTTCATTGAGATCTCTTTTGAGATCCCGAACGGTTAAGGCATCAGAAATACATTTACCCATATATTTACCAAGATAGTTTTTAAGGCCACGAACTGTGGAACCCTAAACAATGTATATTTGGTAATGGGTATATTTTCAATGAGAACTGTTTTAAGGCCCGAACGGTGTAACCCTAAAGAATACATAGTTGGCGTTTGGTATATTTGCATATGAATGGCATTGAGTGATAATTTCATTTGTTTAATTAATTCTGTTGTATTTAGCCCGAAGATTACAAATCATCATCAGATAGCATTGGTTACTACATTGGAAAATAAATTGAGTTTGTTTATGTTCTCCTCGTCCTAGCACTGTGAAATTGTATATCCCATTTAAATACAGTATTGACATTGCAATTTGGCAAACGTGACGCCAAAATATATATTAAAGCATAGGTAATCAGTAAAGTGAATAGTTTGTTCACACAAAGCATGCAACACAAGCGTACATCACCATCAAATCAGTACTTCATAACGTAGTATTTGTAAGGACAAATTCCAACATCGTTAGACACAGGTGCTATATAATTAGCAGGGATATCACACTACTATTTAAGTATATGTTCATTGTCATGTTTCTGTCATATCTACCTGCTTTAAAATTCTTTTTCATTTGTATGTTTTATAAAAATTCACTTTTTTTCTACAGTAACTTCGAAATTTTGTAATTTATTAAGTGCCGGGTCGATGCCTCTGATGGTTGACTGTTAGTCCCCAAGGATATTCACCAATCCTTTGGTGCTGACCCGAAAACCGATTTTATTTGCAAACTTGAAATATCTAAATTAAAGAAAATTTCGTTTAAAACTAAGGCTTATCTTCTCTTGCAATAGCTCTGTCCTTGGCTGATTTTGGCTTCTCTTTTTAGATCCTAAAGGTAATTTGTTCTCTATCAGCTTTTACACATATTTTGGTTTATAGACTTCCAAAAGTTTTGATTTGATATGCACGAGGAGACATTGTTGTCGAAATGGCCATATGCACAAACTAAAGTCACAGTAACTTCGGTATCCCCCCCCCCCTCTTTAGCGGCGCGGTATATAATGATCATGGTGTCCGTTCGTTCGTTCGTTCGTCCACCCATTTGTTATTTCGTCCGGCATAGGGGTACACACTTTTGCGACGACTCCTCCTAGACCACCAGGTAAAATTCATTGAAACTTTGAATGTTAAGTTCATGTTGTCATTATGTCATTATGAAATCAAATTGGACAGCGGGGTATCTATTAGTGAGCTTTTCTCACGGTTTTCTAGTTTTTGTACGGACATGACATTTACTTCATATCTAAAAATTAATAGAATAATAATGACAACCGAAAGCTATATTTTTATATCGCCTAGGTAGCCGCGTGGTCTAGGGCGCTGGACGTAGTGCAGGCGGTGTTGCCATAGATGTCACAACAGTGATGGTTCGAATCCAGGAGAGGGAACTACCAATGTTTAGATCTAACAATGTTGGGCTGATTTTCAGACGTATATATATAACACCGAAAGATCTTTAAATAAACTTTAAAGGTCCTTTAAGTATCAAATGCCTTACAGTACTAACTATTATAACAAATTCTCATCCCGGATTTTTTTTTAAATAATTAATACGTGCTAGATTCATGCTTTGCTGCAAGCAATCATCATTTACACAGGAAGATCCATTTAGATTCGACTGTCGTACCATTTATGCGTGAGGGTGAGCGTCTATTAAATATGTCATTCTGTGGTTTACGAGTATAGTTTTTGTCACTCATTCATGTTTATTTTCATATAGATAAATGATTATTTTAAATGGTCAATAACAAAACAACAATAGAATTCCTAGGTCCCCCTCCGGTCAAGTGGTATACAAGTAAACTTTATATGAAATTGCAATATTTTCAAACATTCCGAACTGTTCCAGAATTAAATGTATGGGGAGGTCGGGAGGAACATTTTGTTACCCCCACCACCCATCATCAAACTAGCAATATATCAATGATGGACAAGAGCGCGATATAAAAGTATACAGGTAGACAAACAGACGCACGTTTGTACGGAATTGCAGACGGAAAAGAGAAAAACAATATAACACCCTCCAGCTCGTCTTAATGAGAGCATAAAACATTCGTTATAAAATTTATGAACATCTAAAAATTTGTAGGCATGAAAGCACTTTCAAGGTCCATTTTTTGGCATAATGGAGTAATTATTGTGGTCAAAGTCCAATAACTCCAACAAGAAGTATCGACCGAGGCTGATGTTCCAACCTGACCAAGGTATTAATGGTATTGAAAAATTGTAGATCTATAACAAATTAAATCAAAACCAGATTCAAAAATAGCAAGAGCGGGAAACTGATCAGCTTTTTTCATTTAGAGGTACAGATGTAGATCACTTTTGGTTCCGCTAAATAATTTGAAATTTAATACAAATTAAAATTATAAGAGTTAAATATGTTATACAAGATGAATCTACAAAATGTTTGATTAATAATCAAGCAACAGTCTTTTATGACTTCCAGTGTGAATTTCACGCGGGAATTGTGACAACGGTTGTTGCCGTAAATGGGCTCTGTAATGTGTCAGCATATATTAATTTTGATGAACCAAATGCTATCCGTTGCAGGAATTTCCTATGTGAAATCCTTTGATTAAATATGCAACAAGGAATTATACAATCAATATTGAATAATTTCAAACAAAAGTGAATAAGCATTTCGTGTAGAATTTCATTTAATCGTATTATTTCACCAAAGCACGAGGGACTTGCACAGGATGACGGAGATGAATGTTAATTAATGTAAAGCCAATAAAGGATTTATTATGTGATAGTTACTTCTACAGGGGAGGGATTGTGGTTTGTAATCATCTACCTATGAAATCAGTTTTATATAAAAATTGTGAACAATCTAAAGAAACGTAAAAGACAAAAACTTAAGTTCATGAAAATTTATGGCCTCCATTTTTTTTAAATGACTACAGAATTAATAAGTTAAAGACGGCCCCTAGCACCAGTTCGAGTGGAATTCAATGTTGAATGTTGAAAAGCGCCACACAAATGTCTTTTTGTACCTATGGACGCGGGATGTTCAACAAACATTAAATTGCTTCGAACACTTGTCCATGACCGTGATATAACAACTTTAAATGCTGACCTTGAAAGGCTTGACATCTGGGCCAAGCAATGGAGAGTCAACTTCAATGCAAATAAAACCAAATATATGATATTTTCGAAAAAAGTAAAGAAAAAAACATACCCACCTCTGTATCTAAACAATATTAAATTAGAGGAATCAGTTACTCATAAACATTTAGGCTTATGGTTGTCAAACAACCTGTCATGGACTCCTCATATTTTAGAAATATGTAAAAAAACAAATCGTCGTCTGGATATGATGACTCGTATGAAGAGATTTTTACCACGTATTTGCTTAGAAACTTTATATAAATCTATGATTAGACCAATTTTGGATTATGGTGATGTTATATATGACAGCTGCAATAATTCTGAATCTGATCTTTTAGAAAAAGTACAACGGCGAGCTCTGGTATTAATTACGGGTGCATTCAAGATTACTAAACATGAAAATCTGTTAAAAGAATTAAATCTAATTAAACTTAAAGACCGAAGAAAGGTAAATCGTCTGACATTGCTTTGCAAAATTAAAAATTGTAATTGTCCAAAATATTTGCAAGAAGCATATCCATTAATTAGTCACAATACTGAAAATTATAATTTTAGGAGAGCTTTTCATATTATTCCTCCAGCGTCTAGGACGACAACATATTCATCTTCTTTCTTTCCCGTCACAATAAAAGACTGGAGATATAAAAGCTTCTGATTCAGTAAAAACGTTCAAGACAAAATTGCTTGAAACGTTTTTATATGATGAGTCACCAAAATACTTTTCTTTTGGTATCGGTTTTGGGAAAATTTATCATACCCGTCTCCGTTTAGGATTAAGTGGACTAAACGACCATTTGTTCAAGTATAATTTAATACCAAGTCGTAGCTGCAACCGTTGTAAGCTTGGTGCAACTGAAACTGTTGATCACTTCTTTCTCCATTGTCCGTACTATGATCTAATAAGAAGGGAGCTATTTAATAATGTAGAAAAATTACTGTGTCCGAATGTTAATTTTGATATATTTGTACGCTATTGTAAGGATTATGTCACCAATATACTGCTATATGGGAGTAAAGATTTATCTGCTTCTCAGAATTGTACAATATTTAATTATGTATATGAATTTTTGATAAAATGCAAACGGTTCTAACGTTATAGCTTATCAAGATTAGCCATACTTCTTATATGACAAAAAACATTTTATACTGTATGTATGTCTTAAATGTTCTTGTCTTGTATTGTATATATGTCTTGTATGTATCTTGTACTGTCTTTTATTGTATATATGTCTTGTTACTTCTGTTGAGGAAAGCTACTCGTGGCCTTCGGGCTGTTAGCAATCCTCCATAAATAAATAAAGCATTAAAGATTAAAACATTAAATTAACTGTTCTTACAAATGCTGTCATCAGTTGTCCGACAAAATACTAACAGAAGGGAATCGCAACATAAAAACAAACACATGGCTCTCGTCGAATCAATTTTTAGATAACTTGGCATAATTAATAACTAAATACCGATCTTACTGTGAATTTGGTTTCAAATGAGATGTGGGCAGGTGGTCAAAATATCATTTCAATATTACAAAAAAATGACCTAATTTTGATAGTGTATTCATATGATATATTCTCTCCCTAATTTTGACCTAATTTTGATAGTGAATTCATATATTTTCTCCCGAACAAGAGCACCATAACAAAACTTTTACGGACTCCACATTGAAGAAAAAACAGACTCCAGTATAAAATTGGCAATAAAAGGATATGGAGTAAATGTACATGAGACAAAATCTCTACAAATACATGGTAAAAAGCCATTGAATTCAGTTTATTGTAATTCTTCGTCTTGATTTCACTTTGAGGCCCTCAACAATGAGCTTTGCTCATACCTCATAGTAAGTTCAAGACGGCCCTTATCACTGGTTTGAGTCAACTGTTAGATAACTTGGCATGTATATCGTTTCATTACTTTAACACAATAGGTGTCATCGATTATTATTCCAAGAAAAAATCGACCAATACTTTCTTGGTTTTCTCTATAGTAGTTATTATTTTTTCATGTGAGGCAAAATAATTACAGTAATCTAACGTTACTGATACAAAATTCATTGTACAATTTGTACCTTACGTCAAAATATATCTCGGTTGTGAGGATGCAAAAAGAGAAATTGAATTACCATTCAAGAAATTATGTTTTTATTCACTTATTCTGTTCACGTCACGCTAAAATACACTCAAACAAGGTAAATACCTCATGTACATGTCACACTGAATAAGTAATTACATATTATTATGTTAACATTGTTGAAAATATTTTGAGGTAAGCTGGATAAAATGAAAAATCAAGGTTATAACGATTCTTGTAAACATTGTTTTTCTGGGTCAAATTAAAGCTGCGTGTCTTTGATACTGGATTTTATTCCTTATTTTAATTTCTATAATTTTATGACTATTTTCTGACTATTTTTGGATTATGGCTTTTCATATGGTTTGAGATTCTAAAGCTGCTGATGAGAAGATACTCTTTGAAACGCGTGTATACAGCAAGAAAAAAA
>MJUU01060909.1:14127-26554 GCA_002080025.1 Modiolus philippinarum
AAGACTCATACTCCAAGCTCAGAGGATGCTGCGGGCCTATTCATAAGCCGGGACCGCGCACGGCGGAGCACCGGTTAGAGCGCAATTCTTTGCTAAATGTCGAACAACGCTACATCTACGTCTTTATTTATCCCATGGAAGCAGGATCGTCAACAAACAAATTAAAATGGCAAAGTGCTCTTGTAATCACCGTCATCCGATGCCCACCTACTAAGCAATCGTATTTCAAGCTAGAGGACAATTTCAACATAAAGACAAACAAAGGGCACTTATCAAGTTGATTGTAATAAAATAAAATTTGGCAACAAAAAATAGTGATATGTCTTTATGGAGACGACATAGTTTCAAAGAGAATTTAATATTGTTACAGGCTTTATTGAAAGATGACTGTTAAGTTTGAAACGCGTTTCACTTTATTTGAAATTGAGTAAAGTTTGTACAAAATTTTAAACATGTTTAATTTAATATTATAAGAGAATTATATTGTTGTGTACATCGGCAAACGATCTGCTCCACGAGTGGCACCCGTCACACTGCCAGTGAAAAGTCCTGTATTGTCACTGTCGGTGTTTGTCAGTCTTGTAGTAAACTCTGGATCTACCCAAAGATATCTATTCTCGTATGTGAAATATAAACATTGTAACGGTCTGTCAAATCATGATGACCGTAAAACTTCAGTATTGACAATTTCAAGAGTGACTAAATATACCCTTGATGTATAATTTTTTGAGACAGTTATTTCGCTCTGTTCACAAATTTACTGTGAAAACTACAGGCACGTCAATACCATACGAGATGTGCGAATATAATTGCTAAAAAGTGGGAAGTTTACTATTGGAAGTCGAAATCATCACGCTTGTCGAAAAGTTTTGTTTTCAGACGTCCAGAGATCTAAATGTAGAGGTAACGGTGTTTCACCTTTAAGTTATTGGTTTTAACTCATAGATTCTAGGATAACCATACCAGTAAGTAAAGTTTAACATATATTTTAAAGAGGTTACTGCTTGAGATACGCGTAAAGCATAGCCTAATTTACTGTCTTTTATCATATGTTTAGTAATAAATACAGAAGTTTTGAATATGTGATACAGTGCATGACTTTCATTCCGTATTCACACTATGACGTCATACCCTTTATCGCGTGGCTAACCCTGTATCATACCCTTTTTCCAAAACATTTTTTTTTCAATTTCGACTTATTTATTAAAAGTAATTTTGGGGTAAAAAAAAAAATTTTTTTTGGGGGGGGGCAAAAAATTTTTTTGGGGGGGGGGGGGGGCAAAAAAAATTTTTTGGGGGTAAAAATTTTTTAGCAGGTAACAAAAAATTTTATTGGGTAATTTTGGGGTGAAAAAAAATTGAGGTAAAAAATTTCTTTTTGGGAGGGGGTAAAAATTTTTTGGTAGGTAACAAAAACATTTTTGAGGGTGATGTTTTTGTTTTGTGAGGATTAGTTTAAAAAACTAGCAAAACTTTTCCCTTTACATGTTAGATTTTATTCCAACCACCTACAGTACTTTCCGCCTATTTTGAAATTTTCTTCTCCAAAATACATGCATTTTCTTTTATCAATTTTAATTTTTGGCAGTATTTTGGGGATTAAAAGTAGTCCTCTGTTTAAATATATGATATACTGTATAATACATGGCAAAATCCGTATCATATGGCGTATCATCCCTCGACCAATATCATCCCTCGGGCTGTTATTGGTAACTCGGGATGATATGCCATATGATACGGATTTTGCCATGTATTATTCCCTATTTATCCAACTCTGGTATTTTGTATATTTAACTAAGTAATAATTGTCTCTTTTTTATTCTTAAGGTGTCTGCAGGGTATTAATTTCCTATTATAGAATTTTGTGGAATTTTCTGTGTAGAAACATAATTCTATTATTGTTGAAAATGTAAAATAAAATTTGGGGGTCACCATGCATTTAAGCGCAAAATCTGAAATTGAAAATTTCCGGATTTTACATAGAAATGATAGGGAAAATTATTATATGAGAGGATAGTTTAAAAATCTATTATAGAATTTTTTTCAAACTTTGCATATGTGTAGTTTACATATAAAAGATAAAAATTAGGGATCGCCGTTGAAATAAGCGAGAAAAATTGCAAAATGTTAATTTCTCTAGTAATATCTTTGTTAAATTATTTTATCAAATTATCTCCCTTCAATAATTTCTGTGTTCTGTACATCCAGCAACAGATTTAAAGCTCATGTGTTTTAGCTCACGTTTTTGTAACGAACATGTTATAAAAATGATTAGAAATATACATTTTAAATACATTTGAACTTTCTTTTCATTTTTAAAAACTATTTTGTTAAATTTCTTAATGCATGAAACATAAATGAACAATTATTAGACAAAAATGGCGGAATAATACCACTGAGACACCTTAAACCAAGAATTTCAAGTAAATTAAGGCCTGAATAAACATTGAAACGTTCCAGCTAGTCAAATTGTTAGAAACTAACCTATCAATACACTCTTTTATGTAAAAAAAATGATAATAAATAAAAAAAATAATACTTTTTAATTAATCTTCCGAATTCATTATAAATTTGATTATAAGTTTTAAAAAATGGAAATCTATTGACATAAAGCTTACCATCAGGCAGAAACCTCATTGCCCCTAACTCAATATTAATATCAGGAATGCTGGGGAATGTAACAGTATACAGCCTTCCGCCTACCCTATCAGAGAGCTCATAAATGGTTATTTGTTTGTTCTCGTTCCGTAGCCTCCATCCTGCATATGTTCCACCAATACCAGCACCTATTATTGCAACATCATCGCAACTTTCTCCTATAAATTTCAAATTGAAAAATGAACATTTAAATTGTTTGCTTTTGAGATTGTGTGAATATGTAAAGTATCTCTAATTAACAATCCCGGCTCTGGCTACAAAGTTGCAGGCGTCTCAAGTTGATGAATAGGGGAATGCAGTGTCTAAACGGGGTACGCAGGTCATAAAACAGAAAACCTGTCCGCGAACCATTGTATCCAAACTGTGTGGAGAGACGGCTCGCCCAATGCCGTATAGAGACCCTTTCCATATTTCTCTAATGACAACAGGAGCACTGGATTTTGTATAAAAGGCTAAATCTTGCCCCTACACAATTCTCCCCTTTTCAGTGGCAATCGAAACTCGTTTTACAGGTTGTTCCTCTGACCTTTGTTTCTTTATTCTTTTACTTACATAGATTTTTGAATTGATTAACTTTTTCTCGTCCTGATAAAGGTGAAATATTGCTCAATATATTTTAAACTCTAACTAATCAATCAATCTAATAAACAATGTACTGGATGAGCGCACGTGTTTATCCATTTGTTTTGTCTCCTTCAAGTCCCTTTGTTGGGGATGTATGAGTTTTGTACATTTTTTTCCGATACTGTTGTGTTCTGTGACCGCAGGAGGTTATCAAGTTACCCTAATGTTGCAGTCAGTGTCCATTGATAAAAGCTTCATAGGTAAGTGACGATGCTGCCTTATTCCATATCAATATAAATCTTTGCATTTTCTCCATGCCAAAGCATACTGAGTTTTCCACACAAAAAACTGAATTCATGATAACTCATTTAAATAACAAAAAAAAAAACGAAGTTACTGTGAATTAAATTTCTGCATATGGCAATTTCGACAACATAAACGGGTAAACATACCGAGGCTTAACTCTTACGAGTGGACAACGATTCACAAAGAATTCAGCATATTTGTCTACAGACAACCTATGCACTGAACAAATTAGGACATCTCTCATATTCCCGACTTTGAACGGGCATGAACAATTTAAAAAAATGTTATTAATAAAGCAAAGATAACAGGAAACACTTACAATGTCCGAAGATTACAATCATATGCCACAATCCACTAGGGAACTGCACAAGAATAACAAATAAAAAACAAAAGACGAACGTAGACAACGATAGAAACTCGGGATATGACCATTTTACTATTGATAACTTGAGAAATATGTTAATAACCCGGAAACATAGCTCTCAGAAGTAATTAACTGATCATACAGCAAACTATTGATCTGTGCATTAATTAACAATCATACAATTTCAATATTTGTTGCTCAGGGACAAAATACCATATCATAATGTAGTTTCTATAGATGGCCATATGTCCTGTAAGGGCAGATCATATCAAAACATTTTGAAGGTCGTAAAGTGGAAGGAGTATTCGTATAATTCAGTAATATTTCCAAAACATAGGTCCAAATATAATTGATTCTTCATTATCGACGTCATGGCACAATTTTGATCTTTCCTTTACTCACTGACTTACCTATTTGCTCTTCACCTAAAGGGACTTGCTCTGCAATAACAGAATTTAAGTAACGAGTTAAACTTGAAATATCATTTAAGTTGTTATGCATTCATGAATGTAAAAGACACGTAACTGATGACTTTCTTGTGATGTCACGTTTACTTACTATATCAAAATAATTGTAAAAGCTTCAAAACGATGACAAGCGCATGGAATGAATTGACATTCGTCTGCAAATCTATAACAAATCACAAAAATGAGCAACTGCCCTTTTTTCAGTCAGAAAAAATATATAAAAAGGGTAGGTACGCAAGACAAGGTAAATCTCACACCAGTGGGCAAGAATACGTAGTATTTGACTCGGCGAAGCCTCATCGCAGACAACTGATGTTTCCCTCTGTTCTACGAGATTTCCCTGTCTTCTGTAAATGGTAGGTTAGAGTGGAATATGACCCTTTGAAGATCGATGTTATTTTTATTTAAGTTTCTATAAGTTTCTCTTACAGTACACAAATAAAAAAAAATATTTTCCTCGCGGTCGACCATCAAAACAGATGAAGCATTGGAATTTAAAGTTTTGTAATTACGATTACATATTTGATTGTGTGTATACCATGTTGCCTGGCTTTCTATTGCAACAAATAATCAAATAAAAGAAGGCAAAATATAATTGCTTTATTCATGCTTCATAATTTCACTGATATAAATTATTAGATATAAATAAAAAAAATAATAAAGTATTTTATACTTACGAGTTACTTGACATAAAACAGAAATAATAAAAATTTGTGCTATCATAGTTGCACAGAAAATGTATAAGTTCACAGAGTAAAGTTTTTATATTATCCTATTTAAAAATGGACAACAGCTGTATATAAGCTAGACATTTTAAGCCGTCAAAAGTATCTATGATGTAAATTTTTCTATCAATTTCATTCTTCAGCAAATGCAACATTCATTTTTAAACCAATATAAAACTTAAAACATATTTCGCTGAGAATTGTGCCTTGCAAATGAAATCAATTAAGATGGTCTTACAATATTTGACATCAAAAACCGTTTTTAGTTTGTCAACGTTTATTTATATTCACCTCAATATTGATTGAAATAATAGTTATAAGTTTGCAAATAGGGTAAATGAGAAATAAACGAACCCTGTAAAATCATTTTAATTTGTTTCATTGAACAAAAGAACAACCAATTACAACTAGAGGATCACAATGAGCCTGTATCTCTCACCTGGTGACAGGTTTTATTCACTGTCACCAAAAGACCACCCATTCTTACTATACTGATTGATTGATTATTTAGAGTTTAACGTTAAGTGAGGAATATTTCAGCTATATCAGGACAAGAATAAGTTAAATAAATTAAAATATATACAAGTAAGAGAAGAAAGAAACAATGTGGAAGGTACAACAAGTTTTGATTGCCACTGGAAAAGGGGCGAAATGGGTAGGGGAGAGCTTTCTATACGAGTCCTAGTGACTGCTCTCTAAGGGGTCGTTATACCGCATGGAGCGAGATGTTACCCCACACAGTTTGGCTACAATGGTTCGCGGTCAGAATTTCAGTATTATGACCCCGTCTTAAATAAGACCTTTGAATGCATTTCCCATATGGTCCCTATGTTAAGTTTTGTTCCCCGTTGGCGGCTATCTTGCATGAGATACGAACAAAAAAATAACAAAATTTAAAGGGGACCACCAAAGGACTATTTTGACCAAGTTTTATTCCAACTGGTTGGATAAAGTCAGCCGAGAAGATCTTTGAATGCATTTCCTATGGGGTCCCTAGGCTAAACCATGTTCCGCTGAGGTACAACCACAAACAAAAAACAAAAACTTGATAGGAGACCACCTAAGGACTATTGTGACCAAGTTTGATTCCCATTAACTCAGCAGTTGCAGGGTAGAAGATATTTGAATGCATTTCCCATAGGGTCCTATGTAAAACTTTTTATTATTATTTATTTATTTTTCACTAGCCAGGATTTTACAGAAAAACCCTACCATGCCACCTGACTAGTGCATAGCAGGGGTTATTATAACATGCAGAATATCAAATAATAAAGAAAATGTATAACAAAAAGAATGTACACAAAGAAAAACCAAACACACTACTATCAGTCACTCTTTCATACTCTTTTGCATACCTTTATGTTTTTTTTCACAAAAAGACATTTTATCATTTTTAGCAGCAGTATACAGCTCTGCTGAATGATATTTCTTCAAACAATTTTTAATACCAATGATATGAGTTTGATTTTTAAATGTACACTTATATATATAGTTTTTGGCAACAATAATTAAAAAAAATATAAAAAAAAACAGACCCTCTTCTTCACAGCCTAGGAAAATGTTTTTTTCCTAACAGGAAATTGGCATAAAATCTGATATGTATTGAGTAAATATTACCCCAAAATTGTATACTAGAGGACATTCAAAAAAACATATGCTCCAATGTTTCTTCTTGAGATTTACAAAAAGAACAGAGCTCAGTATCTTTAATCTTAATAAAAGGAATTTGTTGGATTGATTGATTGATTGAATTTTGTTTAACGTCTACTGAGTAATATTTCAGCTATATCAAGACGAGAACAAGTTTGTTAATAAATAATCACTTTGGCGTATGGAAAGGGTCATGGGACGGGAAATTCTGACTGCCACTGGAAAAGTTTGGTGAAATCAAAAGGGGCAAGGAATTTTTCCTTGTAGCTGATCACCTACGGACCACTCAAAAAAGAGCTTTCTACAAAGGCTCTTTAACGTGCAGGAAGCGTGGCATTTCTTCCAACACGGGGACCTGAGTTTACATCCCATCCGAAAAATGGGTTGTGTTTTTATTCATCCCGCACAACCACGGAATGGGTCCTATTTCTATATCCCGGGGTTCCCTCGGGGTCAGCCCCGTTTAGGAGGGGTCATACCCCGCAAGCCGAAGATATAATGTCCTATTTCTATACCCCGGGGTTCCCTCGGGGCCGAATTGGTTGGAAGAATTCTGTTTAAGAACTTGAACTGTCTCTCTATCAAATATATCTGCAAGGTACTGAATATTGTAATTTTTTTCCAATTCATATCTGAATTCTTCAATTGGTACAAAATTGAGAAAAATATAGAGTGATATTAAATCATCAAAATTTTTACCTTCAGAAGGCCTAGCATAATGTAAACTCAGAAAAACATCTCTCCAAAATGGATTTGACAATTTGTTTGATATTTCTTTGAGGTTTTCTTTTGAAGTGTAGAAGCAAGTTATGGTATGTCTCTTTCTGTACTGTAGTAAGGTCCCGTATTGCACTAGCCCTAACTCATTTTCACTAGCCCTTATAAAAGATTCTTTGTCAATAAGGTATAATTTTAAGTAGCCCGAGACTGGGTTCACTCAATATATATCCTGGATGGCTTGTAGGTTATACGTCATACTCACAGAAACAATGGATGACTGTCAAACGATGCCAAAGGTGATATCTACTTTTTAGATCCACTTTTTGGCACAGATTTGTATATCAGAATTTTTCAAAATTTTCCAGACTTTGGAACTTAGTCATTTTTATCAATATTTTCAGTAGCCTATTAGGTAAGGAAAGCACCCATTGAGTTTTAGGTCAGAGGTCAATATCTAATACACTAAATGAGATATTTTTGCAATAATATGGACTTAAATCTCTTTTCTTGTGTTTTGAAGGAAAAAGTATGCACGTTGACAAAGATTGTGTTTTGTAGGAAAAAGTATGTACATTGACAAAAAACTACTTGGTTATCTGAGCTGTCTACTTCCGCAGGAATAATTACACATACCTGACCCATGACTTGTTAAAGTCTTACTTGTCGGGCAACTTGACAGATGCTCAAACCTTTTCGAGACTTGCAGGAGCTGCAGACATTCCTGTAATCACAAAAAAGTCCTTGAACATTTACCAACATGTTCTTGACAATCTAAGTGAAGGTGGCGAAGAAGCCATAAATGACATTTCGCCTTGGATATTCAACACGCTCATAGGATTGGGCACCAGCCTTTGAGGCTTTTGCATGCTCAAATGTTTTACCAGGTTATCAGTATAATAAATGTATTCAAGCTCAACTCTTAACAAAACATGTAATTTGCTACTAGACTAGGATTATATCCAAATTTTGTAGGTCATTCATTCAGACACATACATGTATCCACTTGATAGGCTTCCATACATTCAAATTTACAACAGATATATGCAATAAAGGGATATGGAGTAAATGCACATGAGACAAAGTCTCTATAAATACATGGTAAAACCATGTAATGACACACCACTTTTATTGTTCTTAATCACCTTGAAGTCACCATGTATCTTGTGTACGTTGTAGGATTATCTAACCTAAATTATATATGCATGCATCCTTGATTGAAGGTCACTATCAAAGCAAAAATACATTGCAGTTCAGTTGGAGCTATATTTTTTAATTCATTAACTACAGTTTTTTTACAATGGATTTCTTATGAAAAATTATCATGGCGCTTAACTATCAGATTTTTGATTACATGTTTCCTTTCGGAGCTATGAGGGGGCCAAACAGGTCCAAATTTGCGAATGTGCAGTTTACGTAAAAATTTTTTTATTTTTCATCGATTTTAATGAGATTTTTTCTTTACATTTCTCATGTGTTAAGCTTTCAGTAGTATGTCAACGGATTTTTCGTATCTCTGACCGTTTCAGAGCTGTAAGTGGTCAAAGGGATCAAAACTGCATTTTTTTCAAATATATAAAATCTTTATTCTGATCGTATTTCGATGGGATTTTTTTTATTTGGATTCCTTTTGTTGTAAGCTGTCAGCTGTAGCTCAACAGATTTATTTCAAAATTCAAACCATTTTTCACAATACACATGATAAATGATAAACAATTAAAAAAATAGATTAACTGGTCCACCTTGAATCTTGCAAAAAAGTTGGACGTGAATTTACATGGTGTTGGATTTTTTGTATGGTAAAAAAAATTCAGAATTAAATGAACAAAAAAATATTTCGTATGTGATTTTTTCTGGAAGACTTCGCTTATTTTTGATTTTATATTTTAGAATGTTAGAGTTTGGCTACTCCTAACTCAGCAAAACATTTAAGTTATTGTTTAAATAGGGCAAAAAGAAAAGGCTGCTTGGCCCTTACACTACCTTCACATGTAGAAAGGAGGGGTTGCTATAAGGCTGTTTTCGGCCCAAAAAATATCAGATTAATATATTGATATTTGAAGTGCCCTTTATATACAGGGCAAACTGGTTATCATATGAAATCGATATCACGTGACAGTCATTTTCAATATGGTGGTAAAAATAAGACAATTTAACATAAATTTAAATGTAAATTTTTACTGATGTTTGAGCTTAGAATTGTTAACAGACAATTAAATATTATTTATCTTACAAGAGAACAACAATCGATAGAATTTTTTTTTTAAGTTATGATATCTGGACCGATGTGTGTATGGTTACAAATCGAAGAAGTATATGTTTAAAAAGTGAAATACATTTTTAAAAAGCTAGCTAACTCTATAAGTAGGCTTAAAGAAAGTTTTCTTCATTAAATAAAAATTCATTTAAGTGTGTGGACACAATTCAAATGTGGACAAAACACAAGTATGAACACAATCATAATTATCAAGAAGTAAACAGAATGTAATGCCCACATGTTTGAAAATATATCCCACAATAAAAATGACTATACAAGGTTTGAGACAAAATTTCAAGTTTGTATCGTTTACCATTGCAGAGGATTGATTAATGAAAAATTAAGGTTCACCAACATTAATATATGATTCTTTGACTTGAACGATAAATCTACATGCCAAATACAAAAGTCCATCTCAAAAGACAAAAAAAGTTATAGTCCGTACAAGACTTTGTCATTAGGAAAGCAATAATCCGACCTGGAGAACAACATTCAAGCTCAAGGGTCACGAACCATGGTATAGGCCTATGCCTTCGCAGAGATATAAACTCATGTTGAAGATCAAACGCATAGTTCATAGGAAAACGGGATAGAGAAAGGGGAGGTTTGGGTACCCATAAACCGGTTTTACCCTACCGCTGGCTGTTGTGAGTGCCGGTACCAAGTCCGGCCATCCCGAGTTCCCATCTTTATCTATGTTTGTCTTTTTTCATTTTATTGTTTTTTTGTGCAGTTTCCTGGTTGATTGTGACATATGGTTGTAATGTTCGGCCATTGTAAGTGTTTCCTGTTATCTTCCTTTCATTAATTCAAAAGATGAAAAGTTAATAGCCTGGACACGACTTGTCATTAAGAAATCAAAAGTCTGACCTTGAAGAAAATGGTCAAGGTCAAAGTTACACCAATCCCGTTCATGACACCTATAGTTTTGGAGTGATATATCTATTTGCAAAATATCAAAAGCCCATGTCAAAAGACAAAAGATATAGCCCGGACATAACTTGTCAATAGAAAATGAATAATCTGACTTGAGGAAAAAGGTCAAGGTCAAAAATCAACGATCAAGGATCGCGATTTATTGCAATGAAGAGATCTGCATGCATGTAAAAATATCAAAAGCCTATCTCATAAGACAAGAAAGTTGTAGCCCATTAGAAAAGCAATAATCTGACCTTGAAGATAAAGATCAAGGTCATAGGTCACAAATCATGGTTCTTAACACATTGTCTTGAAGTGATATAGCTACATGTTACAAATTAAAAGTCTATCTAAAAACAAAGATATAGCCCGTACATTTCTTGTCCTTAGAAAAGCAATAATCTGACCTTGAGGAAAAGGGTCAAGGTCAAAGGTCACCAGTCATGGTTCATGACACATTGACTTTAAGTGATCTTTCTACATGCAAAATATCAAAAGCCTGACACATCGTCTTGAAGTGATCTTTCTACATGCAAAATATCAATAGCCTATCTCAGAAGACAAAGAAGTTATAGCCCGGACACACCTTTGTTACGGACGGACAGACGGATGGATGGACGCACGGACAGAGGGATTACTATAGGGAGTCAATCACTTTGTGGCGAGTGCTCTAACTACTTTTATGTTTGAACAAGCAATTCAAAAATTGTAAAAATATCACTAATCGGCGAATACCACAAAATTTTCTGAGTGTTTAAGCTCAAAGTATCAAAAAATGTACAAATATATAATATAAACGCATCTAAAATATTAAAACTTGAAGGCATTTTATGTTTATGACAATATAAAGAGCTAACATACTTTTTAACGGATCCTGTTATCTTTATTTAAGATTAGCATTATCGCCTTTTAACTCTAACTCAATCAGTTTTTTATCGAATTAAACCCCGATCCATCCTGTGAACCAACATTACTTTATTTTTATTTTACTACTTAATTTATGTAGCTTATACCATTAAAAACTCGTTTTGGTTCAGAGGGTGAATCAATATGATATTTCAAATTTTATAGGACTCCCTAAGACACATTTCCCATAGACATATTGCAAAATAAATTAGAGGATACCCCACATCGAAGACCACGCACCCTTATATTACGACAGTTTCGCCTACAAAATTTCATCGATTTGTTTCTACATACAATAAGCTTTAAAAAACTGTATGAAATGTACTATTTTTCAAAATCTATTTGCTGAATAAATCATGGGCCAAATTAGGATCTTATAGCAACCCGACCTTGTCTACTTGAATTTCATTAAAAAAAATCTTAAAACCAGATCTGTATTTACCATGTTTCATTCTTTGTTAAATGTGTTTACATAAAATTCATGAAAGGAGAAATGGACTTGCTATAGAGCTGTGTTGAATTTTATTTTTTTAATGGCAAGTCCAAACCTACCATATATATATTATAATTTATAAAACAATGTTTATTTTTATGCAGATTCCATTACTGAGGAGGAAGTTAAAAAAGAAGAAGCTTCAGAGTCAGCTGGTGAGTATACACAATGAAACTCATCTATCCTCAAAAAGCTCAAAATATATCAGGCAGGTCTGGACCTCATCCAAGATGACCGCCAGTGGGGAACATAGTTAAGTTTTAATATTGGACCCTTTGGTAAAGACATTCAAAGAGCTTCTTAGAAACTATCCTTCCGATTATATTGATTGATTGAATATTGTTTTACGTCTACTCAGCAATAAGACGAGAACAAGTTTGTTAATAAATAATCACTTTGGGA
>MJUU01060909.1:26660-53711 GCA_002080025.1 Modiolus philippinarum
ACAAGTTTGTTAATAAATAATCACTTTGGGATATGGAAAGGTCATGGGACGGGAAATTCTGACTGCCACTGGAAAAGTAGGGTGAAATCGAAAGGGGCGGGGAATTTAGCCTTGTAGTCAATCACCTATGGACCACTTAAAAAGAGCTTGCTATTAGGGTTCTTTAACGTGCAGGAAGCGTGGCATTTCTTCCAACACGTGGACCTGAGTTTACATTCCATCCGAAAGATTGGTTGTGTTTTTATTAATCCCGCACAACCACGGAAAGGGTCCTATTTCTATATCTCGGGGTTCCCTCGGGGTCAGCCTCGTTTAGGAGGGATCATACCCCGCAAGCCGGAGATACTAGGTCCTATTTCTATACACCGGGTTCCCTCGGGGGTCCTTCCAATTATAAACAAAGTAACAATGGTTCATAGCAAGGTATCTGGTAAGTCCATACCTCTTCCAAGATGGCTGCAAGGAGGGAACAGACTTTTAACATTGGTCCTTATGAAAACACACTCAAAGATCTTCTCAGACCAATGAGAAGCAAACTTAAACTTAGTCTGAATGGTCTTTAGATGATCCCTTCCAGGAAAAGTATCTGACAGGTCCATACCTCATTCAAGATGCCCAACAGTTGGAACACAGTTTATTGGATTCCATTAAAAGAATTAGGCCTCTGTTACCACTACCCCAATTTGAACTAAACTTGATAAAAAAAATCCTTTGGTGGCCCCTTCAAAATTTGCATCTGGCGTGTCTGCATCTAATCCAGGGCGGCTTCCCACAGGGAACGTAGTTTACATTGGACCCTTTTATGTTAGCAATGGTCCATGTGAGTGATACAGGCTGTTGAGAGCCTCTTGTTCAAAGATCTTCTTTAAATACTTCTAGCATATTTTGACCAAATTCAATCATAACATAGAAAATTCCATCAAATGTGATAATGATATTTCTTAGATAGTAACCTACGTTAATGATTTTTATGATCGTACCATGTCCTAGATAGCTGTCAGCAGGAAATAAAGTTTAACATATGATCTTTATGAATATGCATTCAAAAATCTCCTCTGAATCCGTTTTAATGATTTTAATTAAATTTTTTCATATTCTTTGGTTGATCTCTTTCAAAGTTTGTGATTTTCATGTTCATACCTCATCCAAGATGGCAGCCAGCCAAAGTTAAAAGGTAAATGCACACAAAGATCTCCTCTGAAATCATTAGATAAATTTCAGCAAAATTTGATTCTTGGTAGTCCCCTTCAAAGGTTTTGATTATCATCTTCACACTGTATCAAAGACAAACAAAGTTTAACATCTTTTGTATTATCCTGATATCTTCTTGTTTAATTGTTGTATATGTAATGAATATCAATAATGATAATTTAACAAAAGCCAAACAACACGGGAGGATTAAACCAGTTTTGGAACTTGTTCTGAAGCGAGTTAAATCCATTTTGCAGTTCGACATAAATGCCTGATTTATGACTGATATTATTATTGATATTCATACTGCTATGGTTGATTTGTTATGCTTATTATATTATATAGATTTCCAAATGTGTAAACATGTTTAAGGTGAAATTTCATTGGATTGTTCTTTCATATCGATGAACCAAATAAATAATGTCACAATATTATTGTTAAATTAATGGTAATACTTTTGGTCGACAATAATATTGGGATGTCATTTCCTACAGTGAAAATATATTGTCTATTTTACGGAGTGAAAATATGATATTTAATTTACTGGGAAAACTCAATAAAATAATATCACTGTATAATAATGATGCTTATTGTGTTATTTTACAGCCCAGTTAGAGGAAGGTGGACATGGAGGCATTTTAATGTTACTTTAGGAGTACAAAAACAACTTGGAGAATTTTAGCAAGATGAGATATTTGCGAAAAATCCAGCTATAACACCAAGATCTATATGTTCCAACTTGGAAGGATCCACGAAATTGCCAGTAAAAATGACAAATTATTCGAATCTTTCAAAGAATTCACAAAGGCACAAAGTGAAAAAGAACCACAAAAACTTGCAATGCTACAGAAAATGCATAAAGAACAAATGTTGGCTACACATGGATTTACCAATGTGTTAGAAAGCTTCTTGAAAAAGTCAAGTAATAACTTGTGTACTTCTTGAACTATTACATTGCTTGTGTTCTGTTCCTTGTTGGCAGTTATTTTATCAGTGTTATCTTAAAATTGTTACTGTTACCTTGAAAATTGTTCTTATTTTTGAAACTTGTTATCAATTTGACATAAAATTACCAATTTATCAAGCCGAAACTTGCTTCAGTTATTTTGCCTTTACAAAGAAAGGAACTATTCTAATTGGATCAGTGTCATGTTTTTGCGTGTCCTGAAAAGTATTCTGACAAGAAGTTGAATGGTTTATAGGCACAATTCAGATCATATTCTGTATATTTAAATGTGTGCATCCATATTTGGTAAATTTAAATGTGTACATCCACACCTGTATTGTGTCCACACACATTTGATTTGCCCTTGGGATATTGGATTCAGGGTTCAATGAGCTGGGGTATAAATGGCTGTTATTTGGTAACAGCTCTTGTTAGTTTTTGTCCCGCCCACGACGAAAGAAAGCTAGACAAATGCGTACAAAGTATGGCAGCAGAGGCGGCGTAAACTTTCATGTTTAGTTTTTGTGATAAGGTCAATTTCTCAGTAACTACAAATGTTAGGTCAATGATACTTGGTATATAGGTGGTAGTACACCACAGTCTGCTATATGGCTTTTGTCGGTGACTTCAATTTCACGGTCCAATGAACATGTTAAGTTTTTCTGATTAGATCAGTTTCACGGCAGCTATTTATGGTATGCCAATGATATTTGGAATGTTGGTTAGTTTCAAGAAGTACATGACGTTCTGTTATATGGTTTTTGTGTGTGACCTCAATTTCATGGTCCAATAAGCTTGTAAAGTTTCCCAGTATCTATTAGTGGTAGGTAAATAATATTTGGTATGTAGGTTTGTCATGAGAGGTACATGTCAGTCTGTTCCTGCACAGAAGACATCAGTGAATCTTCTCTGATGGTCACACACACATTGCCTTATCACGGAATGAAAACCTTTCCGATTAACGTATGCTCCTTCTTGGACTTGTGGGCTTTTGATAGGAATGTGTGTTGAGTCGATGCACCAGATACATCTAGGCATTGCTAATCAAGATTCAAAATCAGCAGTAGTTTTGAAATCGTTCCTCAGTGATTGTTGGCCACTGCACAAATTTTGCAGTGAGTTGGTTAACTATTGTTTTACAAGGTCTCCTCGTGCATAGATTGTGGAGTCCGTGACATCAAAGCGATCTGCTATTGAACGTATAGATTCTTGATTACCAAGATAGTACAAACTCATAAGAAGTTCTTTTTCCAGAGGAATTTTTGGTCGACCTGAAGAGATTGTGTTATAATCTGGCAAATAACAATTATGTTTCAAAATCAATTCAGGAGAACATCTCTCTAAACGAAAATGGTTTTGGAATTCATCAAGGTTATAGTTAGAAACTACATTTTCAACATAATTTTTGCATCTTGTATGCAGCTGCTTTTCCTTATAAGATCCAACTGGCAAGATAATTTGAGGAATTGCAGAGTTGTTAACAAGAGCGAAAATTTTTGATCTATGAAGCTCTTGGTGTTTAAGAAACTCCCAAACTACTGATACACATGTCAATTTATCCTCATCAGAAGCCATCTTGAAAATCATTAAAATGAATCACAACATTTTAATATCAATTAAAACATGTTTGTGATTTTAACAAAAATCATAATCACGATTTTATGATTTTTTAATAAAATGCGCCCCTGGATTCCATACATCAAAGTATCGAAAACTTACATTAGTCCTCTCTTTTCCAGGTGAGTCCAGTTTTTGTTATATCTTAATTTTTGCTATTCAAATCTCTACATACAGCGATGGAAACGTTCAACATTCCCTACCACACGCACACGATGAACGCACACGGTTCACACGTTGAGCGCACACGATTCGCACGATGAATGATACAGAAAGTTCTCAATCGTGTATCGTGCACCGTGTCGGTTGAAAAATCTTATATATTTTCATGAAACGAACTCGAAATGAAAAATATCAGCGTGCAATAAAAGTCGAGCTATTCTAAATTTCACAGCATAAATAAAATCGTAATTTACAATGTGATACATAAAGATAAAACCAATGTTAATTTTGACAAAGAAAATACTAGTAGTCGGTTTTCCATATGAAATAGCGTGTTACAAACTTTCTCCCGGGAACTGTCTCCAATTTTGCCGTAACAATAACAGAGTACAGTCGACAAAAGCTTAAAATGTTGTAATTTTGTCAGAAAAATAAATAAATTAAATANCTNGATCACCTACGGACCACCCCAAAAAGAGCTTGCTACAAGGGTTCTTTAACGTGCAGGAAGCGTGGCATTTCTTCCAACACGTGGACCTGAGTTTACATCCCATCCGAAAGATGGGTTGTGTATTTATTAATCCCGCACAACCACGGAATGGGTCCTATTTCTATATCCCGGGACCCGCGGGGTCAGCCTCCGTTTAGGAGGGGTCACACCCCGCAAGCCGGAGATACTGGGTCCTATTTCTATATCCCGGGGTTCCCTCGGGGTCCTCTGTTAGGATGGCTCATACTCCAAGCTCAGAGGATGCTGCGGGCCTATTCTTCAGCCGGGACCGCGCACGGCGGCTCTCTAGACGAAAATGGTTTTGGAATTCATCAAGGTTATAGTTAGAAACTACATTTTCAACATAATTTTTGCATCTTGTATGCAGCTGCTTTTCCTTATAAGATCCAACTGGCAAGATAATTTGAGGAATTGCAGGGTTGTTAACAAGAGCGAAAATTTTTGATCTATGAAGCTCTTGGTGTTTCAGAAACTCCCAAACTACTGATACACATGCCAATTTATCCTCATCAGAAGCCATCTTGAAAATCATTAAAATGAATCAGAACATTTTAATATCAATTAAAACATGTTTGTGATTTTAACAAAAATCACAATCATGATTTTATGATTTTTTAATAAAATGCACCCCTGGATTCCATACATCAAAGTATCGAAAACTTACATTAGTCCTCTGTTTTCCAGGTGAGTCCAGTTTTTGTTATATCTTAATTTTTGCTATTCAAATCTCTACATAAGCTGTTTGATATTTTTTTGGCTTGAGATGTCCCATTTCTGACAAAAATGTTAAAGTCCAAAGTTTTACTAAAATAAAGCCTTCATAAGACATAGATCTTACACAAAATTCAATAATCGTTCTTGAGTATATTTTTTGAACAATGGTTAAAAATAGATTTCCAATGTCATTGTCTGAACTCCCCCTCATATGAGAAAAAGTTAAAATGGAATGATTTTTTGAACAAAATAAAAATGGCATAGTTGGCCACCATTAACTAGAGGCTCACATGAGCCTGTATCGCTCACCGGGTGACTTGTTTTATTCATTGTCACGAAGAGACCACCCATTCATAACCAAATTTGGTTCCAATTGGCTCAGTAGGTTCAGAGGAGAAGACATTTGAATGCATTTCCCATAGGGTCCCTATACTAAACTATGTTCCACGCTGGCGGCCATCTTGGATGCGGTACGAACGTCAAAATCACAAACTTTGAAAGGGACAAGCCAAGGACTATTGTAACCAAGTTTGGTGAATTTGACTTGGTAGTTTCAGAGGAGAAAATTTTTGGATGCATTTCCCATAGGGTCCTTATGTTAAACTATGTTCTCCGCTGGCCGCCACCTTCAATGAGGTATGAACATAAAAATCCCAAACTTTCAAGGGGACCACCTAAAGACTATTGTGATCAAGTTTGGTTCCAATAGGTTCAGTAGTTTCAGAGAAGAAGATCTTTGAATACATTTCCAATAGGGTCCTATGTTAAACTATTTCCTGTGCTGACGACCATCTTGGATGAGGTACGAACATAAAAATCACAAAATTTAAAGGGGACGAGCCAAGGACAATTATATCCAAGTTTGGTTCCTACTGGCTTATAGTGGTTTCAGGAGAAAAGATTTTTGAATGTATTTCCCTTAGGGTCCCTATGTTAAACTATGTTCCCCGCTGGTGGTCATCTTGGGTGAGGTACAACCACAAAAATCACAAACTTTAAAGGGGGCCACCTGAGGACTATTGTGACAAAATTCGGTCCACATTGGTTCAGTGGTTTCAGAGGAGAAGATATTTGAATTGCATTTCCCATAGGGTCCTATGTTCAACTGTGTTCCCTAGTGGCGGCCATTTTGGATGAGATGCTAATCTGCTGGACATATGTAGAAATTGTAGTCATGGAAAAGCTCAACACTTTTGTTATTTACATTTAAACTCCATCTAAAACAGTTTTTGAAATAAAAGTAAAAATGTTAAAAAATCGTGAAAATTCCAGAGAAAAAGGGGCCATATCTCCTCTGTGGGCCGTCAGATTTTCTTCAAAATTGCAGGAAATGTGGATCTTCCTATGCTGACCACTTTTGTAATTTAAACTTCATTTCTATCTTCTACCATTTTCAATATATAAGATTAAAAGTAACAAAAAAAAAAACCCGAAAATTTTACGAAAAAGGGGCAATAACTCCAAGATGGGTTATCAGATTTTCTTCAAAATTGCAGGGCATGTAGATCTCATCATGCTGATCAGTTTTACCCCATGTCAGATTTTTAATATCTGTAATGGTTTTCGAGTAATAGGCAAAAAACGGCAATTTACCGCTATGTTCTATTTTTAGTAACAGCGGCCATGTTTTTTTTGGTCTACGGACATAAAAATCACAAACTTGAAAGAGCATACCCTGGTGGTTTGGTTAATATTGGCTTAGCAGTTTCAGAGGAGAAGATCTATGAATAAAAGTTAACGGACGGACGGACGACGGACGCCGAGTGATGGCAAAAGCTCACATGGCCTTTGGCCAGGTGAGCTAAAAAGTAAAAAACACAAAAATATACAAATTAATAAACATTTAAAAATGACAAAAGTTGGAAAGAAAGGATGAATGGCCAACGTTTAGGTCGTATGGCCTTCGACTAGGGGATTGCAGGTCTGAAATATGGAGAAGAAAATGGAAATGACGTGAGAAGGTAGACCTAATGAAGTGTCAGAAAAATAGCCTGTAAAAAACGTGCCAACTCTTGAACATTATCAAAAAACGGGGATAAAACATTAGTTTTCTGTACTATTCAAATATAAAATTTCACTACATAAATAATATCATAAAATGGACTATTTCTTAACATTTATACCAAAGGGTCGATCAGTTCCAAGAAAATGGATTATTTTTTTTGTTCAAGGAACTGTCGTTGTCTCTCACCTGCATTAGTTTGTATAAGGACATTTACATGCATGTCCAGTGTTCTGTGATTAGCTCGCCGAAAATATTCACTTACTGGTCAACCTTTTCCTTTGGTTCTGTTCATGTTCGACAAAGCGATCACCAAATCTACGGCAAGTCTCACACACATAGATCTCAGCCCACAGCATACACTACATTTTCAGTAGTACAAGTGAAACCATTTTTTAGTTTGAAAACGTTAGCCAGTCCTACTACTGCATCAGTTTCCCAAGTAAAAGGACAAGTCAAACAGCAAAATCAATTACATTGTCTAGTGTCCTTGCATTTACAGGGAGTTTTAGGAGTAACACTCTTGGAAGAACTCGTAAAAATTGCTGTTTTAGAATCTTCCCTTTGCTGAAGATTGCAATTGGAGGCGAATCCTGGAAAACTTTCTACATATGTTCGTCCTCGAGAACTACAGATTTGAAGTTACGTATCAAAATGTTATTTTAATATTTTTTTTGATGATTTTTGTTTGTTTATTCAATTAAATAACAACTGTTGGTCTCCTTTTATAATATTTTCGGGAAGAAATGAAGTTTTACATAATCAGTTCATAATGTTTTAAAAAGCTGCCATTGGTACAGTTCCGTAACGCTCCCAATTTACATTGCAACGGGAGATAAATCACATTTTAACAATAAAACTTGGACTGAATCATTACCAGGGTATCTACATTCAAACTTGTGTCCCAGTAGAACGAGGACGTTATAACATGGCTGCTGTTTCTATAAATAGTATAAAGGGGTAAATTGCAATTTTGGGATATAACTCAAAAACAAAGGCCTTTAAGATATTGACATTTTGATGGAAGTAAAATGACAAGCATGACAAGATCTACCTGCTCTGCAATTTTGTACAAGATCTGAAAACCTGTCTGGGAGTTATTACCCTTTTTCTATAAAATTTTCAAAATTTTAATATTTCCAATTTTTTATGAACAAAAATATTCATTTTAATAGAGGCCAACTTTAACTTCCAAAAATGTTCAGCATACATGTAGCAAAATCAACCCACCAAGAAATTTTGAAGCAAATTTGAAAACTAGTAGCTATATAGGAGTTACTGTTTAGTATTTTAATATTTCCCCTACGGGAAAACACATTCAAATATCTCCTCTGAGATTACTTTGCCAATTGAAACCATTCTTTGTCACAAAAGTCCTTTGAAAAATGTGTCCAGCATGTCCCCATCAGATCCAAAATTGCCGCTAGCGGGGAAGATTGTATTACATTGGCCCCTATGAGAAATTAAATTCAAGTATCTCCTACTTTGAGACTACTTGGCCAATAGGAACTATACTTTGTGACAACCGATTTAGTTGGTAAGCTTTAGAAATGTATCTGGCTTGTCCCCAGCTGATCCTAGATAGCTGCCAGCAGGAAACTTTGTTTATATTGGATCCAATGAGAAAACATTATGTATGATCTTCTCCTCTGAGACTACTTGGCCAATTCTAAAATAAGTAGGTCTCCTTGGAAAAATTTGACCGGTAAGTTCTCCATCAGATCGAAGATAGCCGCCAGTATTGGAAAGCTTATTCAAAGTCTTTTCTCTCTGAAATAACTTAGTTCAATATAATCAAACTCTGTCAAAATAGGCGTTGAGTGGTCCACTTAAAAAAAATGTCTGACAAGTCTGCAATCCAAGATGACTGCCAGTGTGGAACTTAATTGGAACCCACTTTTTTATAATTTAGGCAGAAATTGACAAAAAAGGCAAAAATAGCAAAAAGAGATGTCTGAAACTCCCCTTTTCGAAGCTGAATCTGGCGATGCTAGGTGATCTATAAAGGGTTCTACGATACTTTAATTACACAGATAAATCTTAACTTATGTTTCACATAAAATCATACAGTCACATAGTCATGTAATTAAAAAAAGGAGTAGTTTACAACTTCACAAATTGTTGAAAACAACTATAACCTTTATGTGCGAAAAGTGTCATTGACTTATTGCTACTGTGTAGTCTTCTAAAAGCGACATGCCAAATTTGTTGGTCTATTCAAATTGTGTGGGCGGGAAAGAGAAATGAAAAGGATGCATCTGATATTAAATCTAAAGTGACACTTGGTAATTTAACATATTATAAACATAATGCCCTTGGATGAAGGTGTTAGGGTAGATTAACACACGAGGTAAAAATTATCACCCGAGACAACGTCGAGGGTGATAATTTTTCACCGAGTGTGTTAATCGAACTAACACTTTCATACAAGGGCATTATGATGTTTATTATACTGAATGCTTAATGTACATTATGTCTGAAAATCATTATTCTGAAAATTATTATAATAATAATATTTTTTCTTTAATGTAGCATCAAACACGTAAACAAACATTCGACCGGTACTGTTTTAGTATTGAACTGTATAGCTAAATCGCTTTAACCCCAATAAAATTTGTGATTAGGTTCTTTTTTATATTATTAGGTTACTTTTATTTTACTAATGAATACATTCAAAATTAAATCAGCTTTAATTGTTGTTGTCAACAACAAAAGTGACGAGAAAATAAGAATCTGTATACATCGATGATGTCATCGATCGGAGCGGGTGTTAATTTTAACATTAACACCCGTTGCTAATCATTAGCACATGTTGCTAAGGATGGGTGTGGCTAATGAAACGTTAGTGAAAATTAACAAATGACTATTATCCAATGAAATAAACGGATAATGTAAGAAATTTGCATGAAGTATAATAAATTATTTTATTATTTTATTAACTTAATTTAGTAAAAGGCCATGAAACGTTAGACACTGCATGACCTTTAGATATCATGAAGAAATTCACATTTGCATGGACCAGCTGTTTATTTCTCTCTTCAAGTAGTAAATTTGTTGATATGCAAGCACTTGGTAATTTAACATATATAATTTTTAGCCGAGTTGCAACGAAGTTGAACTCAGCTATTGGTTTGGTGTTGCGGGCGGGCGGGCGTCAACCATTGGTTTCCGGATGATAACTCGGAAACTTTACATCGAATTGAAATGATTGATTGATTGATTGATTGATGTTTTACGCCAACTTCAGCAATATTTCAGCTATATTGTGGCGAGAACTGTTGGGTTTATTGAACAATTTTAATAAATACATAAAATATTAATATAAAACCATATAGCTTTATACAAGTAAAACAGATGTGTAAAATGTTAAAAAACATAATAGTAATTTTTGGTTTAACAATAACAATATTAGAAATTAGAAACTTGTTTAAAATTGATCCATTTAAATCTTACTAAATAAATTGATTGCTTTTAAAAATTGAACGATTTTGTCGCCAGCGACGTTTGTAAATAGGTCTTTAAGATAATGAGCAGAATAAAAATCGCACCTGATATCTGCAACATCTACACATTCAATTAAAACATGTTGAATTATATAAGGACAATTGCATGGAATACATTCAGGTCGATCATCACTGTTGAGGATAAAACTATGTGTTGTTCTAGTATGTCCAATACGACAACGGGTCAACACTACCTGTTCCCTACGGTTTTTACCGCAGGAGCTGACTTGTTTACCGACGTCTGCCTGTATTCCATGCAGTTTATTATTTATTTGCAGATCCCATTTGGCCTGCCATAACTTTAAAATATATTTAGCGATTAAAGGCTTCATGTCAGTGTAAGGTACTGGACAATCCGCCATCTCGTCATCTAGTGCATCCTTTGCTTCCTGGTCAGCAACTGTGTTTCCATAGATCCCCACATGACTAGGGATCCAAAGAATTGAAATGAAACTTGGATATGTCGTTGGGTACCAGGAGGGGAGGAACCCTATTGATTTTAGGGAAAGTAGGTCAAAGTGACCGAAAATAGACTAAAAATTTGAGAAAAATTTGGTTTCCAGATGATAACTCAAAAAGTTTACATCATATTGAAATGAAACTTGGATATGCTGTTGGATACCAGGAAGGGAGGAACCCTGACGATTTTTGAGAAAGTAGGTCAAAGGTCAAGGTCACAGTTACCAAAAATAGACTGAAAATTTCAGAAAAATTTGGTTTCCGGATGATAACTCAAAAAGTCTACATCCAATTGAAATGAAATTGAAATTGGATATGTTGTTGGAAGAAACCAAAATGTATAAAAGATGGCATGTCGTGTAAACAAGAGAAACTTATTTTTTAGACCTACATGTTTTAAGCAAAAAAAAAATCAAATCAAATCAACTCAACAGTTGGTTCTTTGTCGTTTGTATATACAAACCACTCCCACAGTTCAGGGTTATAACATTATGGTTGTGTATTAATTAATGTGTCTGCTGCCAAGATAGATTCATAATTTCAACTTAATGCAGTTAGCAGTTTTTGAAATATCTAAGTCTAAAAATATTAGTGTATCAATCTCAAACAGCAATTAGTGAAATAAACACAAGTTAAAAACCAGGAGTTTATTTAAACCATTGGTATTTCACTACACGGAATGGAACACCATCAGAGCCACAGAGGATTACAATTCAACAAACTGCTCAGGAACCATTTAATAAAGGAACATTTTTTTGGAGTACGTTCAAATGATTTTTCAAATGTGGACATAATTTCAGCGTCAATTCAGAGGTAAATCATTGATGGTAAGTTCTTTACTCATACCTAACTATGGTAGTCCCCAAATTCCCTCTTTTTCAGCCAATGGGAATGTACCAGGGAAGCCTGACCCCCGCATAAATAGAAAACTTACTATACAAGATTTAATTAAAGCCGCGTTATGGCTAAGGTTTATCCTGACCGAAGAGCAGAGTTAGATGCATATGAAGATGACATTTTTGACATAAGCAATTTTTATGGTGACAAATTTTATGACTATCACAAATTAGTATCTGCTTAATCAGCTGTCGTTTGTAAGGAAAAAGAATTAAGGTAGACTGGGATAAAAGAGATCGGGACCTTCTTTATCCAATTACTGTTGGAGTGAACATTAATATAAGCAAAATCTACAAATTATTTGATCACACTACTCCATTTTTCCTGTGCAGTCATCCATGTTTACTTTCAAAATAATTCATTGATTGATTGATGTTTTACGCCATCTTCAGCAACATTTCAGCTATATCGAGGCGAGACTGTTACGTATTTGAAAGAATATAATAAACAAATAAAACAGGTGAACTATATACTAAGTAGTCTGAAAATTCCGTAACCATGATAACAGACACATTTGGTAGACCTAGAATTGGTTGTCTTTTATGCATATCTGCAGCAAATGTAAATCAACTTGGCATTGTGCATTAGTTCACAATCTGTAGGTCCAGACGGACAGAGATAACGTTGTCCAACTCTCATAAACCTGCATATAAAGAAAATATAAAACCGGTGTTTCAAAGTCACAAAAGGGAGTTATCAAACTTCTGAGGCAGAGAAATAACTAGAGGTATTTCCAAATTCTGCTACTTCCATGCCCTATAAATATTGCCCAACTTGCACAAGAATTATCCCCTCATACAGACAGGGAATGTGTTAATTAATTGTGCAGTGGTTTGGATAAAACTTTTGACACTTTAATAGTATCAATTACAGAATTACCTAGAAAAGAATGTTAAAATAGTAAAGCTGCAAGAGAAAATCTAAATTAATAAACAAAGAAGTGAATAAAGGTTTTATGTACGACACTTTCAGGAAACCCTTTTTAAATACAGGGTCAGTCTAATTGGAATTGCTGAAGGGAATTACTATGGGAAAAAAGTGGTTAATATTGGATCTGTCAGCAATGATAGTAACCATATAAGCATTTATGATCTTATAAACAAACAGGAAAACAAACAGGAGTGCTCTATGTCATAAGTTATTATTGATAAAATATATGAAAATGTGTTGTTTAATATGCACAATAACCCTAAGTCAGTGGCCACTTTTCTGTGAAATATGGCTTGGTATCTATTATTTTAATGTTCCACTAACTTTTGGCTGTTGGTCCATTCCAAACATTTTGATCACGTGTCACAGACAGTGCGCAATACAGCTAAGCAAAATTACTAGGTAAACAATATTTTGCACCTAATGATTTTTTTTATCTATAGACCAACCAGATAATGATTGGGAAAGGACGATGGCTATTATGACAATGGTTGTTAACCGACTTAATATTCCTTAGGCTACAGACAATACTATGGCTCCAGTTAGTTGCTTAGAGTATTTTGAAATTATAATTGATACAGAAAACATGGAATTCTCGTTATAAAGTCAGCCGTATTTGTGAATTTATTAATAAATTCTTGTACAAGAACTGATTTATTGCAATTTTTGGGTCATCAAAATTTTTCCTCCAGAGTCATTCTACCCGGTAGATCTTTTGTCTCTTACCTTATATTGAGTGAGTGATTACTTTGAGTTAAACGTCCAGTAAACAATATTTCATCTACATCGGGACCTGAACAAATTCATCAATTCGGAAAAATATAAGTAAGAGAAGAAAGAAAGAAATGAAGAAGGGACAACCGGGACAACGCGTTTTGATTTTCATTTGAAAAGGGGAGAAATAGGTAGGGACAATAAATTTAGCCTTCTATACGAATCCTAATTACTCTGTTCTCTTTTAACAATATAGAAGGGGTCCTTATACTGCATGGAGCGTCGCGTTTTTTTCCCACAGTTTGGCTACAATTGTCCGGGGTCCGTATTTAGACCTGACTATCCCGCATAGACAGGGCATTCCCCTATCCACCAACTGTGGACGCACCTAGCAGCGCTGTAGCCGGAATCCTGAAAATCGATTCAGGTGCCCGTTCTTACTTAATAAGTTTGTCTAATACCGTCAATGATTTGCATTACTGTGTGAGGTTGAGTAATGATATGGAACTGTTCATAGATGCCAGCTCTACAAAAGGTATTGGTGGATATTAATACAAAGGAAGATTCTTTCTTTAATCTTGACCAACAGATATTTCGTACCCAAACAAAAACACATCATTCTTTTCTAGTGTGATAATGAAGCTAGTGTAGCAATTGTCAACAAAGGCAGATCAGAGTGTAAATACATTACAAGATTGGTGAGAAGATTAAATTAGTTTGCATGTAAACACAATTTTTACTTTAGTGAAAAGCATGTTCCGGGAGATCAAAATGAGATCAGTGATGCTTTATTTCGTTTTCAGATAGAGAGATCATGCGATATTTGAAATAAACACAAATCAGCCGATTTGAATGTGTAAATTGACCACAAAATGGCGTCGCCTCCGCTAATTATTTCCAATTACAAACTTCACTCAGGACATGCAAATTAATGTTTATTGGAATACTTTACTGAATCAAAAAACTACTATTGGAAAACTAAGATTTCCATAACTAAAGTTTTTATTCCATTACTCTCTATGCCCAATTCTAATGCAGACAGTTAGATAGTATTCAGTTGTGTCAGGAAAATACATACAATGCTTAGGTCTCAATTGCAAAATAACAAAGTGTGTAAACTACTGGCTACCAAACTTAATATTAATGATAAATGTTACAACAAATATTAACCATGTGTAGATGTTATGAGTAAAGCAAAACAAGCTAAAGCTTTATCTTGATGAACAGAACTCCAAGTGATAATATTTAATGGTGTAAACTGAATAGTGGTGCTCAATTATTTATTTTTGTGCGTTTTGCATAAAGTTTAAGTGAAGTATGACTTTTCCTTATATTTCTAGTTGCGCGTCGCGGGCAAAAAAGGTCGATAAAAATGTTCACTGGGAGCTCACTGCCAGCCAGTGAGATTCTCACTGAGAGGTCTTCCTAAAGATAACATGTCTATTGTTTTTTATTGCGGTTTTTCTTGTGCAGTTCTTTGATACATTGTGGGATGTGACTGTTGTTTTCGGCCATTGTAGGTGTTTCCTGTGATCTTTTTTTAATTATTTTTTCTGAATAAACCGTACATTATTTTATTAATATTCACATTACATCACGCCGGCAAACGAATACCAAAGCAAGAAATAAAACAAGAGATAGCAGTCGCATTAGGCCTAGCTATGCAAACACAGGTAAAAAAAGTTTTATAAATATTTACAGACTAACAAAATACCGAAGTTACTGTCAATTTTGTTTCTGCATATGCGCATTTCGACAACTTGTGTCTGTTCGCTGCAGATAAAATCAAAATAGTTGGAATTTCAGAAACCGAAATACGTGTAAAAACTGATAGATTGACGACGAATAGTGAATTGGTAAAAATGAACGAGTCGGGAAGGAAAGAGAAATAGACTTTTGGCATGTAGAACTCTCACAAATTGCTGAAAGGTAAAATTAAATACATTGTTCAATTAAAGATTTAATGCATATTTTCTGTTAAGATGAATGTATAAGCAGACATGTCATTCCATTTTTTTCAAAGATTTTTTTCTGGTAAGTTCTGGAGACACCTTGACTTGATAGAAAAAAAATCCTTACGCAAATAGTTTAGTTGTGAAGTGTGAAGTTTTTTTTTTTATTAGCAATAATATCGTGGTATTGGGAAAGCGAAAATTATCCCCTTGCGAAATGTATGTAAAAAAATCACAAAAAAACACCACTAGAATATTTCCCCGTTTACAGTTAGGACTGCAGAAGTACGGATTGTATTTTAATTACAGTGAAATGTGAATTGGATGTCTATTATTAAAAATCTGCACATTTTCAACATCTATGTCGGTTCTCTATTTTCACATAGGTTATACATCTCCATCAAAAGGAAAGGAGGGTATACTGTTTTATCCTTGCTTTTATTGTCTTTATATTTCGAAACAATATAGATGGATCCTAATGTTTCCAGCAAATTTACTTTACTCAAAACAATACTTTTTAAGTTTTTTTTCTTGTCATAAGTCGACACATTCCCAACATATGCTGCGTGGATATCGTGCTGTGCTTCGGGATACTACATTTTACATAGTTCTTGTAAACTTTTGTATAATACAAAATCTATATGTATTGCATCAAGATCCTCAGAAAATACATACACAACCCAGTATCAGTGTGCTTTGAAGTTGATGGAACAGTTTCCTGCTTTGAAGTTGATGGAATAGTTTTTTTTTAATCAAATAATTTGAATAACTTTTGTCCATTCTTTAAATTGCAACTTTTGTGCCCCGCCTACCAAAGTTTCTAGAAGGCATATTGTGTAGTGTTTGTCCATTGAAGATTTCGAGCAATGACAAGCAAATCACCCGAAGCTTCCCGGTGAAAAATTTTCCGTCAAGGGGGCTGGGTATCGTTTTTCTTCAAATGATCTTTCAAGTAATCACCAATTTCTTTCAAATCTGTATGAATTACTTAACTTTTTCACTGACTGCTGTTTTACCTCAAAAATATGATTTTTTTTTTCAAAATAGAGCATCTGTATTTCTTCAAAGAGCATTTCAACTGACAGGGTCATGACATTAGAGAGCTTTGCTGTGCAACCTTTCTAAAAACATTTTGCTTTGGAGAAAATCTTAACATACTCTGCTTCCGTTATATATACACTGAAAAATATCACCTGTACTGGCTTATGGATGCTTATTTTAAACAGTCCTTAAGATAAACCATCTGGTACTTCACAAGCAAAGCTGATGGTGAAAAAGACTGCTTAAACATCTATCAGTATCTTCGCCTTACAGGCCAAATACCGAGAAAAACTTTCAAATCTTAATTGTAATGATGTCGCTTGTTGCGTCATTTGCCCTAATAATATAGAAGATACCAAAGTTGCATAAAAACAGTAAATTTTGTTATGCTGTACACGTGTTTCAAGGAGTAACCTATCATCAGCAGCATTAGAATCAAATAATATGGAAAGCCATAATCCAACAGTAGTCCAAGAAGAAGAACTGATTACCAAAAATATCTAAACAGGAGGCCAAATCCAGAACCATGGACATCTACCGAGTGCCATACACGGAATGAAGTCTCAGTATTTTTCAGTGGTTAGAATTTTGATAAAACAGTAAATTTCTATATAATGACTCAGAGGCGGGATTGTTTTTGTTTTGTTTTAGATGTCCTCAAATTTATGACTTGATTTACAGATGTTGTACATGTAAATACATCTTTTGCATGCACTACTTGTATGTTCATGGTTAGGCAATGGTTATGCCTTGAAACAATATATTTGTTCATGGTTAAGCAAGGGTTATGCCTAGATACAAAAATTATTTGTAAATATGGTTTGGCAATGGTTATGCTTAGATAAAATATTTATTTGTACATGTTTAGGCAATGGTTATGCCTAAGTATAATAATTATTTGTACATCATACATGGTTAGATAATGGTTATGCCTAGATATAATAATATTGTTACATAGTTGGGCAATGGGTATGCCTACTTAAAATATTAGGTGCTACTGATAAGTCAAGGGTTATACCTAGATACACCTATTTCATACATTTTTTTCAAACAGTTTGCAAAACGCAATGAGCCTCAGCGAATTTAGGCCAAGATATGGCATAGTAATATTTTTTCTCTTTGTATGCCATCAAATACTATTTAGGCATTATCTTTCAGCAGTAAAGTCTACATGCAGTGGAAGGTTGAATATATCATAATTTGGCTGTATGCTGTATTAAAAATCTATTCCCATAATAATTTCTTCTCTTTTATTTTTACACGTATTTCGATTTAATGACTTCCAAATGTTTTGATTTTATATGCACTGAAGAAACATAAGTAGTCTAAATTCGCATATGAAAAATCGGAATTTTAAGTAACTTCGATGTATTTTATTCATAAATCAAGGACACGGCTTGAAAGAAAGGCAGAGGAGCATAACCAGGATGATCCTGCACCGGTCACCAATCAAATGGTAACAGAACAAATGCTTCCGCAAACCATGACTAGCGTACCTACCGCTGACCAAATAGCAGCATCTTTGTTTAATCAACTTAAAAACTCTGGGAATCAGTTATCAAGGAACGAATCTGCTAATGTACTACAGACCGACTCGTTTGGAAGTTCGTTACAAAATATGTTTAACTCCAATGAGAACATAGTAACTTCAGACAATCAAAATGACATTCTCCTTCAACACAATCCACATATGTCTTCAACTCTTCATTTGAACTATCAAGGACAAGTTTTAACCCCCCTAATTTTATGGAGATGAGAAATGTACAACAAATGGCAACAGGTATGCTATCAAGTACAAACAATTTAAATGAAAATCCATCTAGTTTGAACTCTCCATTTGGTCTGAATGCACCATTGTTAAAAAATTGACTTCCGTTGGGTTATCATGTCACTGACGAAAACGAGGAACGCGATTTGGACAGACAATTATGTAAATTTCTCAAACCTGTATCCAATGTTCACATCCGATGTGATGATGATGAAGTTTTATTCGAAAACTTAAATGTAACAATTTCTAAGATATCTGGTAGTAAAAAAGACATTGTCAACATATACCAATGGACTAATGCTTTTGATATTTTCATGTCTATTTATTTATTGAAATTTCTCAACTCTGTGTTTAGTTTGATAACGTATGGTTATAATATCAGGGCCATGACAAAACAGTCTTTCAAGCTGGAAAGGTTATGACGAACATTTTCGTCAAGTTAGAAAACTGATGAATTTTGACTGGGTCAAATTAATGATGAACTGTGGCGGACGGCAGCATATTCATCAAGCAAAAGGTCCTATTCCAACAATGTATCAAAATTTTCACAGTCCACTTTTTTCCAGGGTTTCAAAAGAGATACTTAGCAAGAAAAATGTGATGGTGGAGCATGGCCTTTTCCACCAAAAATGTATGCGACACGTGGTAATTGCTTATTATATATTTATGAAAAAATTATATATTTATGAAAAAATAATGATTATTCACAAATTATTTGAACGTTGATTTACATATATATAAATGTATGGATGAATGTACATGTATATTGAGACAATAACACTTTATAAAATCGATTTCGGATAAAATTTGATCATCTCCATTAATTGAAAATGCAGTGTCTGTCTGACCTGTAATAGGTACCGGTACACATTCAGCAACACTAAGCTCATATTCATTGTTACTATTGTTATTTGTATCATTACCAGAACCAACATTACTCAGTTTATTTGACATTTTCATTTGCTGTGCCAGAGAAGCAGAACCATATCATTTACCGATTCAACGTTAAGTGTCCTGTAAGCTGCATAACCTTAGTGGCTTCAATATTTGAGCGTAAAAGTAACGGACTGTTGTTTTTCTTGCAGAATGATTAACTTTTTATATCAGAAGTTAAAGTTTATCATTGTTAAATTAATGAACATTTGTTTGTAATTTAAAACTTTCAATTTATTTTACAATGTTTAACACCATCAAATCAAACACGGAAGTATATAAGTATACATGAATTTCGGGTCTCGGACAGCATATAATGCTTTGTTTACACTACACACATATTACCATACATTGATAAAACAATCGAAAGCATGTGATAAACAGACTAATACATGACCTTTTCGATATCGGCCCGGGTTATCAGTCCAAGGTGCTCCATATCAGCCTTAGCCGAGGCCTGATATGGGCCGCGCCTGATAACCCGGGCCGATATGGAAAAGGTCAGGTATTAGTGTCTATTCACTAGTCTCGATACGATACTGGCGTCATTTTCATATTGGACGACAGGAAACACCTACAATGGCTGAAAATTATAATTAAATGCCACAATGTGCTAGGAAACTACACAGAAAAAACACAAATAAGACAAAAGACAAACGTAAACCACGATAGGAACTCGGGAGAGTCGGACTTGGTACCGGTGTCTTCACACAAGAGTTAATTACTTCATGTATTTTATTCGTGTTGTCAAGGACATATCGTATGCAAACACACTGATTTGATTTCAGAAATGCGAATTACACGTTATTCTGATTTTGCATTGCTAAATGCTTGTGTAATTACTGGACATATATTTTTAAATCGTTTATGCGCGTGGAAATTTGAAATACTTAGCCATTGCAGCCTCCTTGTCGGAAGTTAGCAAGTTAAGTAAAAATAGAATTTCCAATAATATACAAGTGTGTTTACATTTTACCGTAAGTTTGAAACAAAAAAAAATCAACAAAGTAATAATCCCAGCAAGAAAATAATGCATTGCAGAGATTTTACAAATACAAAAATACAAATACATATAAAAATATTTTATTGCACAAACTCATTTACAATAAATGCCAAAGGCCCAGTGTGATAATAAACATTTTCAGTATAACATACAACATCAATTGACAATTTGACTGCTACATGCACATACAATGAAAGTGAGTTCTTCCTTAATTCAAAACAGCTAGATATATATGGAGGAGGAAGATATCTTCATGACCAATTCAGATTTTTTATTCAGGATTGTGTTTATTTTCCTGCTATCTTTGGCAGGTAATTTAATGACGTCATTCATTTTTTGAAAGAAACTTTTTCTAATTGTTTGGGGTGTTTTACATTTTTATAAGAAGTGTGTCTCATCTTCTTTTAAGCCATTTTTACACAATGTACAAAAATTTTTTGATCAGCTGGAATGTTAAGATACAATGTAAGTCGTGTGCACTGAGTCTAATATTTGAAATTGGTGCTCTAACGCACTTGTTTAGTTTGTTGACGAGGGTGCACGTTGCCCTACAGTATAAATATTTCTATAAAAAGAGAGTTTCGGAGAGTTTAAAACAGCTGAATCTTTTTCTTGCTGACATTGGTCTTCAACTCTTTGTTTTAAACTATTCAGCAAGTGTTTGAATGAACAATTTGTAGATGCTAGGAATACAAATCCTAGCCCTTCAAGGATACTTTTATTTTATTAACCCAGAGATTTGTTTCTATAGTTAGGTTATAAATCTTGTTCACCAGAGAATTTTGTTGAGAAATTATATGGTCAAAATATTTTAAACGTGAAAATAATATTTTACTTCTTAATTATGGTCGATTAAGTTCTGCTAGAAAAGCATTGTTAGATGCTTTGCAGTGAACTCCTAAAAGATTGATTGATTGATTGATGTTTTACGCCAACTTCAGCAATATTTCAGCTATATTGTGGCGAGAACTGTTGGGTTTATTGAACAATTTTAATAAATACATAAAATATTAATATAAAACCATATAGCTTTATACAAGTAATTGATTGATTGATTGAATATTGTTTAACATCTACTCAGCAATATTTCAGCTATATCAAGACGAGAACAAGTTTGTTGATAAATAATCACTTTGGGGTATGGAAATGGCCATGGGACGGGAAATTCTGACTGCCACTGGAAAAGTAGGGTGAAATCGTCAAAGGCGGGGAATTTAGCCTTGTAGCCGATCACCTACGGACCACCCCAAAGAGAGCTTGCTACAAGGGTTCTTTAACGTGCAGGAAGCGTGGCATTTCTTCCAACACGCACAACCACGGAACAAGTTGGGTCCTATTTCTATATCCCGGGACCCTCGGGGTCAGCCTCCGTTTAGGAGGGGTCACACCCCGCAAGCCGGAGATACTGGGTCCTATTTCTATATCCCGGGGTTCCCTCGGGGTCCTCTGTTAGGATGGCTCATACTCCAAGCTCAGAGGATGCTGCGGGCCTATTCTTCAGCCGGGACCGCGCACGGCGGAACTCCTAAAAGTTCTTTTATGAATTTGTTATGTAATTTTTCAAATGGATATGTATCGTTACAATTTAATAAAATACCCCATACTTCAGTACAATACATAAGAACAGGAGAAACTAGTGTATCAAACAATTTTCCCCATACTTCACTACAATACACAAGAACAGGAGAAACTAGTGTATCAAACAATTTTTCAAGCAATTTATGTGGGTTGTTTAAACCAACGATTTTCTTAAATTTGAATTGGGACTTTAAGGGTATTAATAGCTAAATAAAAATTGCCGTTATATTTTAACACTATACCCAAATAACAGTATTGATTCACTGTTTGAATCATATTATTGTTGTATTTAAATTATCAATGAATGATTTCCCATTCGAGTTAAATACTAATGTTTTGGATTTTTCATTACTAACTTGTAACTTCCGTGATGCACAGTAATCATACAAAGCATCAAGACAATTTTGGAGCCTTTTTTTTAACTTTCTGATAATAGGACAATGTCATCAGCATATAAGAGGATATTCAGTGAAGTGTTGCCAACAGTAACATGATCACAGTTATCCATATGCAATACCTTAATAAGTCCAAGTATAAAAAAAAATAAACAGTAATGGACCGCTTTTGGTTTTAAAGGTACTACTTAAACAAATGATTTAAGTCTTTTCTTTCCAAAAATTTCCACACTTACATTTACACACTAAAACTCACTTTCTTTTACACAAAATATAAACATCATGCACGCTTTGTTCCAGCATATCATTGTAATTAGAATCATAACTATATACCGGTAAAGAAGTTTGTCATTTATTTTAAATAAGCCCTAATTTGGTACATTTTAAGTTTCATATCTAGTCACGCCCAACAATGACATCAAAATCTGAGGAAATAGTAAAGGTTGAAGATGAGACTGAAATGGAAGAAAATGCTACATTGGTTGGAAATCTGGACAAACCAGTAGACATAAACCTGTCAGAGGCAACCAATCAGCCTAGTACATCAATGGATGTCAACATCATAGCCACATATGTGCTACAACTGTTTGACAATTTCATGCGAGCACAGCAGCGCTTGTTGCATGCAAGTACAGCAACAAATGGTACGTGAACAAGGAGAGCGAGTGGCAAACCACTCAAATGAATCACTCTTCAATGAAAAATCCAAGGCATGTATGCCTCACAAAAACATAGTGCTAAAGAGACAGCATATTCACTGGACTGGAGCTGACTGCTCCGTGTCAAGAAATTGAATGTACTGCCCTATTTAAAAACAACACTCTCTTACAATGGGTAACACTCTTAACTGATAACGGGAAACCAACTCATTAACCCGGTGGCACATTTCACTACAGTCACAGCTACAAACGATTTACCAATACAACAAATTGTCATTATGGTGTCAGAAATTTGGTATTAGAATTAAAATGTTGACCTTTTGATTTGAAAATCCATGTAAAAATTTTTGAGATATAAGACGTCGAAATTTTGGCGGGAAACAGTTCTCTCTATAGTTTTCCTTCAATTTCCTTTCTTGTTTATGTGCCTTAAAATATATGTAAATATAATGGGAAGTTTATGAAATTTTACACATTGTCTATTCAATACATTATAAAGTGACCTATGACTAAGAAAATGTGATGCATGTGCAAAAATATTTAACCCAATTTCAATGGATAAAACCCGAGGATATCGAATGCTTCAGATAATTACTGGATGTTGCGAGTGAGTTTGAAGGGAAAGGAACAAAGTCAAAGAAGTCTATTGCCAACCAGGAGCCTGGTTTCCCCAAACCAACTACATAGACTTTCCTGACCAGTGCTCGATGATAAAATCGTGATTTTCTTAATTTTTGTTGCCATTTATTAAGTCAATCAGCTTACATCCATATATTTTAAAGTGACCCACCTAAGTATTCAGGATGCCACCAAAGTGCTCTCGTATTTGATATAGGTTCCTGACAGGGCATGTTTATTTCAGTGTCTTGAGATAGAAAGAAAATTCAGTTTTACATACCAGTGCTCGATAATCCAATATTGTTACCAAACAAATAAAATATCAAATGAAAAAGACATAAGTAGTGTGTTATTGGGAATTCAACTGAGATTGTTGCAATCCAAGATGGCGGCCACTTAATTGTCATGGCAACCAATGTACGTCAAAGAATTGTCATGGCAACATGTCTTGCAGCAAGAAAGGAATGTACGCCTCATCAAAAAAAGAATGTGATGCAATCCAAGATGGCTACCACTTAGTTGCCATAGCAACTAATATTGCAACGTCAAAGGAATGTACACGTCATCAAGATGGCGTCGAAATGGAATGTAAAGAATCCAGATGTCTGATTGCAATGTCTGACGTCATGGGAATGTGTAGATTGCATCGACATATGTGATGGCGTGGGAAAAGAACTCGATTGCAATGAGATAAGTTAATTGAAATGTATGATGTCATGGGTATGTTAAACGACTATGTGAAAAAGCAATAAAGTCGACCATATGTGAGTAATGTAAAATACAAAACGATACTATTAATGATTAAATAATATGGGTATTCATTTCGTCTTTGGTGATTTGCTGAAACAGAGAGAAGTGGATGCTATAATACATCAAGTCAATTGTCTCTGTGTAAAAGCGCACGGTTTGTCAAAGCAAATTGCAGAAAAATATCCTTGGGGCGACATCTATTCGACACGAAGAGCAGAAGGAAACAAAAATCTGGCCATTGTTGAAGATAGAGGTGTACCAGGCAACATACAGATTTTTAAGTCCCCCGAGCCTCTACGTCCAGACATTATATGTTTTTTAAGTCAATGGGACTTTGGTACAGTTGATAATACATACAGACACATTCCACCTTATAAAGACACACGTGGAAATAGAATAGTATGGTTTCGTCAGTGTTTAGACCAATTGAAAGTCTTGAAGATTAAATCCATCGGAATACCATATTATATTGGGTGCGGTCTAGCCGGTGGAGATTGGACAACGTATTTTGAAATTATCGAACAGTTTGCGAGGGAAAATAATATCGATATCTATATCGTAAGACCTTCGTTCACAGGAAACTGAGAAAATGGATGTAGACACAGATTCCTTCTGTTCACGCATGTTTACGTTTAAACCCATACACCCCACAAGAATGTTTTATATAGACAGAGAACAGTCTTTTGAACAATGGCCACGTCAGCTAGCTCAGAAACCCAGTCAGCTGATTCAAAATGGATTTTTCTATACTGGTACTGGGGATAATGGGACCTGTTTTTATTGTGACGTATCATTGCAACAGTGGGAAAGTACAGATTGTATCGAAGCGGAACACTTGAAATGGGAACCGAATTGTTTGTTTGCAAAGATGGTTTCCAACAAACGCCCTCACTGCGAAATGAGTCATCACATACCTTAAATAACTTTATTTCAAAATCACTAAGAATTGTAAAAATTTCAGGAATGTTTGGTACTTTATATAAAATCCTATTCTTCTGACAGAAAGTCATTCAATCACCATGGCTGAAGAAGAAACTTTCGAAACTACAGCGAGAATGATGTATCATATGTACATGCTTGGATTTTCAAGAAAAGTGTGGGAAAGAATTACAGAACTTGCTAAAGAACATTGTTATGGATGTGAAGTAGAACATCCAAGCCAAACACAACACAGCTGTTTAATGCTGTCTCAGATGGAACATTTTTACTTATATAGAGAGGAAGCTTTCAAAAATGTTCTTGAAAACGATATCATGACTACTTGGGAGGAAAGCATTTGTATGCCAAGAAATAATGGACTAAGCTTTGATATCAGATTTGCTTTCTTGAGACTTTTACTGGATAAAGAGATTATTCCTAAAGAAGAAAAGATTTTCAATATGGTGGACAATATGATTAAACTTGAAGACAGATTTCATTGAGAATAGTTGGAACTATATATTTAGTAGTTTTGACATTTTTTGTTAGTGTGGGAAAACATGGACAACCGAATCCTTCAAGACTCTTCCTTTTGAGAAGGCTGTATTTTGCTGAACCATTTCAGAGAAAGGCCATGATAAAATTTATTTCACAACATCATGTACAAATTTTATCCGAACTTGCTCGAAAAATTCTGCAGGGAACGATACCTGTCAATATTATCCACAGGCAAAAGTTAAAGGACTATGCACATACCATTCGGTTCATAGCCAGTAGACGTATCAGTTCAAGAAGAAAACAACGAACATTGTTAACGTACCATGATTTGATACCCCTGATGATCAAGCCAATACTACATCTGTTGAATGAAACTTGACTATAAAGAACGTTTTTAAAATATTCTTGAATCATTATGAAATAATACATCGGATAATACACATGTAATTTATGTAAGTTGATATATTAAAATTATAATGAAACTACCTCTTGTTTTTGTTTTTAGTTAGTAATAATTTAAATATCATACATTTCAGAACACACAATGGTAAAAAAACAAGATCAGAAGAAAATCGACTCCATCTTAAGAAAGATTTATTACAATTTGAAAGCCGCAGGTGCCTTCTTAGGACCCGAAAAACTATATCGAGTTATAAAATCTAGGGGTATATCTAACATTGGAAAATACAAAATCAGAAAATGGTTGAAAAATCAGGACGACTACAGTTTGCAAAAACCAGTCCGACAACGTTTTAAAAAGGCAAAAGTAGTCGTTGCCGGAATTGATGATCAATGTGATGCTGATCTTGCTGACGTTTCAAACATATCTAGTGAAAACGATGGCGTAAAATACCTTCTTTTTGTCATCGACATCTTCTCCAAATACCTCTGGGTCGAACCCCTGAAAAATAAAACAGCAAAAGAAGTAGTTAACGGTTTAAAGCACGTTTTTGTTCAAAGGAAATGTAAAAAGATAAGAACAGATAATGGGAAAGAATTTACGTCAAGCATTACCCGAACATTTTTGAAAAATGAGGGTGTCTATTATTTTACTACACATAATTCAAACACTAAAGCCAACATAGCCGAACGTGTAATACAAACCATTAAAAATATGATGTATCGTTATTTCACAAAAAATAGAACCCATCGTTACGTCGATGTTTTACAAGATATAGTCAAAAGTTACAATGCAACACCACATAGAAGTTTAAATAACACATCACCACAGAATGTTAATACTGAAAACGAAGCAGATATCTGGGCATACATGTACTTGAAACCGAAAAAAA
>MJUU01060910.1:17598-47036 GCA_002080025.1 Modiolus philippinarum
ATGGGATTTTTTTCTTTGGATTCCTCTCAATGTAAGCTTTCAGGGTTATGTCAACAGATTTGAGGTAGCTCTTACTGTTTTCGAGCTATAAGGGGTCAAAGAGGTCAAAATTGCAATCATTAGAAATATGTGAAGTCTATTTTTCATTAGATTTTGATGGGATTTTTATCTTTGGATTGTTCTCTTTTTAAGCTATCAGTGATATGGCAGTATATTTTACTTTGCTCTTCAGTTTCCACGCTATAATGGTTCAAAGGGGCCAAATTGCAATACTTCAAAACATGTGAAATCTTTATTTTTCATTGGATTTCAACATGAGTTTTATTCTTTGGATTTCTCTTGATGGTAGTCAACAGAATTTCTTAGCTCTTACAATATCCTAGTAATAAGGGATTAAAAGAGCTTTTTTCATTTTCACCAGTTTGTGTCCAGTTAATTTCTGTGACAAGGTCCTTATTGTGTCCAGCAAATTACTGTGTCCACATTAATTTTATTTTACACTTGTTCAAATTTCAGTGTTCGACACGCTGCGGTCGTATCATGCTGCGCTCGGCGTAGCCCTTTATTCTCACATGTGTAACCACAAAATATGATTTGTATACAACCAGCTAGTACTTGACATCCAATGTTTTGACGTGATTTCAGAATTATTTGCCTTGTAATTTTCTGTAAAAGACCAAAAATATCTTGTACCCCTTAAAACGGGAACTGACTTATCTTTTTAGTGAGAAATATAGTGTCCATAACGAGAACTAGTTGATTATGAAATTTCTCACATCGAGTTAAATAAATTTTGTAAATGTTTGAAAGCGAGGCTTGCCGAGCTTTTAAACATTTCAAAATTTATTTAATGAGATGTGAGAAATTTCACAATCAACAAGTTTAAGTTGTGGAAACAGTTTCTCTAATGACTGGATGAAAAACACCGAGGATTGTATTCCGAATAAATTTGTTGGGAAATTTCATGAAACTTGTTCTCCTCTCTAGAGAGGAGAACATACGTTTCCATACTGTTCAGGAAATGTGAAAACTGAATAGAAATTAGAGATACATATTTCTTCCCTGCAGAGAAAACAAAATTGTTCCCAGTTAGTGATTGGTTAAAATTCAGTTATGACTTCACCATGCACAATGTGTGATGATGTCATTCACAAAGAACACATTTATTTCAGATCAGCAAAGGGGAGGGTGGGGTAGATTGAAGTCATGTTATTGTTAAAAGTCACCTTGAAATCATTAGAGAAACAGATTCAACTATCATATCTCGTATGAAATGTCATTTCTTCACTTTCCATACAATAAAATTTTCAAATATTTAAAATGCCCTTCGAGCCTCATTTTAATATATGAAAAATTTACTATCTCTAGTGTAGAAATGTCATTTCTTACTCTATGAAGTTGTGGAATCTATATTTCTTAATCCCTGATAATATCAGTTCTAGATTCCTAGTGGTAGATATCTTGTTTTCTGTAAATAATTTCAATGGTTTGAATTACCGGTATAGGATTACAGATTAGACCTTGGTCAGTACTGATTCTGGTCCTGATTAAAAACTGATATTGACCTGTAAAAATGAATCAAAGGGGAATTTTATGATAAAATTCTTGAGATTGGGGGGGNGGGCATATTGTTTTACCCTTGTCTGTCCATCTGTCTGTCAGTCCGTCCGTTTGTTCGTACATAGGAATAAAAAACACAACTTTTGATGTTTTTTCAGACACTTTGCAAGCAAATTCTAACTACTTCAATGAGAATCTAACTTACAATAAGTAGATGTTCAAACACACATCTTTTGGAATATTCAAAATGGCTGAGGTCGCCATGGAAACTGAAAAATGGCGGGAAAATTTAAAGTGCATCAAATTGGATGAAAATTTACAGGAAGGTTGTCTGGCACCCATAGAAATGATTTTTGGGTCTCAGAATTTTCAAAATGGCCATGGAAACTGGAAAAAAGCTGGAAAATTCAGGTGTCTCAAACTGGATAAAACTTTATAGAAAGCTAAGGTTGCCTAGCATCCTTAGAAATGATTTTGGGGCTTAGAATTTTGCTTGTATATCATCGTGTCCATGCTTGTACTATGTCAGCATCTGTATTCTGTCCACACACACTTAAATTTGCACTTATTGTGTTGATTCAGGGTCAGTGAGCGGGGGCATAATTGGTTGCCATTCGGCAACAGCTCTAGTTAAAGCTTTGTATGGTAAAAACATATAGCACAACTAATACGAAAAAGCTGTCAGATCAAGAATAAATTAACAGAACCTTCAGCGACAGAAGGTTAAAATTTTTACCAGACATTCGGTCGTGTTTGCAAAGATGTTTTTTTAGACTAACTGAAGCTATGCCTGATGAGGCCTTTTTTGTATGCATTGGCAATCTGCAAATGATTTAAGTTGTCAGACCAGATGTCCAGCACATATTTGTGACTTTCAGGAATGCTGAAAAAAAAATATTTCATTAAAAAAATATTTGATTGTTTAATACCATCAGAAGTGAAAAAGATGGATTTTATACCTATATTATTCTAATATTGAAGTACCCTTGATGATTTATTTGTAACAAAAAACTACTGACCTTTTATAAAAAACAGCTGTTGTCTGGTAGCTATTATTTTTTGTCACGAGGGAGACATATCAATTAATTTTTTATACAAAAATAGAAAAGAATACAATGAAGATATTAGATAATGAATATCAAAGCATGAATGTTATAGATATGTGTCCAGAAAGGAAAGAAGACCACCCGAACAAACTTTCCCTTTGAAATGACAACAAAATGCAGACAAAAAAAAACCAAAAAACAAACAAACAACAAATAAATATAAAAACACAACAAACACCAAATAAAACAAACAAGAAAAAAATAAAATACACAAAAAAACTAGAATTTTACTCAGGAACTCATCTGGTGTGCCAAGGTTATTTTGAATTTTAAGTATGGCTGCCTGTGATTTCTATTGAAACAGAATGCAACTGTTGGAAATGAAAAGAACTGACTGCTTGAGGTGTTTTTGATATCGAACACATATATAAATGTTTTCTTTTACAGTTACAGAAATTTAAGAAAGAAAGAATAATATCAAACCATTCTGTGGATGCAGAAGAGACAGATGAACTGAAGAAAATAAAAAAGGTTTGGAAAATTTAATAAATTTAAAAACTAATGAACATGTATGATGATGTTCGTAGCATGACCTGCAAATTTGAAATTTATTAGAAATCAAGTTCGTTCACGAGTTGATCTGAACAGAATTTGATTGCATTTTGGTTATAAACTTGGTGAAAAAGATACCAGTGTAGGGAAATTGTTTTTAACTCTTTAGAGATTATGTCAAAAGAATTGGTGTCAGCATCATCAAAAATTTCAGCCTTACTCCTAAAAGAGTTGTGTGATATTCTAATGCACTTATGTTTGTAACACTCATTTTAATTCAATGGGTTTAAAGTTTTTAGGGGGCAAAATCCACAATTTATCGTCGATGGTATAGATGCACTTACCAAACTGCGCTGTAATTTTAAAACATTTTTGTTCAGATTTGCATTAGGATACAAATGTAACCAAACTATTTTAGGATTTTTAGGGATAAATTTAAGAATTTACTGTCACAAACATTTATTTTCTGGCTCCACAAACACATCCTCAGAAAAAGCTGTTGTGACAGAAAAATCTAAAATTTATCCCTTCAGGTCCTAAATTGCATTATAGTTATCTCTTTATTTGACAGACTTCCTTATTAAAATACAAAAATGTGCAGTCATGATTTTTGTATATCCAAAAGAGCCATTTTGGATATTTTTGCACATTATACACTCCCAAGCCCCAATTCCCACCCCATGTAGGACTTGGCATTTAAATAAGCATGAATTGTATGTCAATCTGTTATTAAACTGCATGGTAGCTAGACCACTTTTCTGTTCGAGATCCATACCTGTTAACCTTTGGTAACTGCTTTGAGGGAGATCTCCCTCATACCAGCCCATCTAAGGGGGAGATTTTACGTAACGACCTTTTTTTTCAACAAAAAATTGCATTTATACATGAAGACGAGAATATGGAATGGAAGAAATCATTTAGATAAGCTGTTAGATCAATTTCTAAAATCAAAATTCTACCTTGATTTTGAAATTATGCATCATATTTCATAATTTTGACTGTGAGGGAGGTTTAGGGGGAGAAAAAGCAGTAAGGGGTAAATTTTGATCTCCCTGGAGGTAGATCCATTCCAAGGGGGAGATTATGCTTCTTAGAGGGAGTCTCTCCCTTCATGGGGGAGGGTTAACAGGTATGCAGATCTGAACAACTTTTTGGTGTTTTAGCACTTTGGTTTTTGAGAATGGTGGAAAATAAAGACCTAAAATTTGGAAAAATACAAATTTGGCATACTCAGGTTTTCAGTTTACTCATTTTCTAGATTTCACAGTACATCTAGATTGTGATAGTTCAAAAAATAGAACTTTGCAATTTATTGTAGAGATGTGGAAAACTATGAATTTTGATATATATGTCTGACATTATGTCTATTATGCTAAACAATATTTATTGGACATTTTTTGTGTTTAGGTTACTCTCTCAATGACCACAAATCAGAAGTTAATGATATTTAATATGGAGATCAGCCTATCGTAGTAATTGCTGATCTTTCATTTGGCATTTAGTTTTGACACATGTATAATAGCGGAATAGAGATCGCTGATAATATTGATTTTTCATCAATTATTTATGGGAAATTACACTTTATTTTGTGAATTTGTTCTTGAAGAAGAAAAAAAAATATTAGACATCAATCCATACATGGGTTTTGTTTTTTAAGTGGAGCCTTGCACTTTCATATCTGTCACAGCCTTGTATTTTGTCTGTCACAGTATTGTCTGTCTCAAAAATAACCCTTTTGTCCCCCTTAGTAGAAGTATGGTCAAATGGATACCCCCCTCCTTCCCAATGTCTTGTCATGTTTTGTAAAGTTAAAATAAGAAACAAGTGTTATCAAAAATGTAATAATTATTGGTCAATTTGAAAACCCAGAATTTAATGAAAGATAACTTCTAATAGCCAATTCTTCCACAGGTTGAAAACCAGAACTTTGTATCTAAATGCTGCAACTGAAATGCGGACCATTTTTTTTGGAAATGCCTAATAGGATAGTTTGGTCAGCACCATGTATGATAAATAAATACTTTTTACAAAAACTCTGCTGGATTTAACCTTTTCCAATCCAATGTTTTTGTCATATTCAAATCACATTACCTTACAAGGCAATAAGTCTTGCCTGGAAAGCCCCACATACTAAACTGCCCATTTCTTGTCAATTAAGAGTTGAAATGAACTTGTAGAGACATTACAGTGCACCCTCATTATATGACCACCTTTGGGACCAGGGAAAATTTTGGCTATAAGTGATGGTGGCAATGTATCGAGGGAATAATAAATCACATAGAAACAACGCAACTTTTTATGCCCCCGCGACAAAAAGTCAGGGGACATATTGTTTTACCCTTGTCCGTCTGTCCGTCCGTTTGTTCGTTCGTCCATCCGTCCGTACGAACGAATGAAAAACACAACTATTCATGTTTTTTTTTTAGAAAGTTTGCAAACAAATTCCAACTACTTCAAAGGAATCTAACTTACAATAAGTAGATGTGCACACACATATCTTTTGGAATATTCAAAATGGCTGCCGTTGCCATGGAAACTGAAAAAAGGCGGGAAAATTCAAAGTGCTTCAAATTTGATGAAACTTTACAAGAAGGATGCCTAGCACCCATAGAAATGATTTTGGGTCTCAGAATTTTCAAAATGGCTGCCGGTTCTATGGAAACTGGAAAAAGGCGGGAAAATTCAAAGTGCCTCAAAATGGATGAAACTTCATAGGAAGATTACCTAGCACCCATAGAATTCATTTTCGGGCTCAGAACTTCCCTTTTATTATTTTGGAAAAAGGAGAGGCATATCATTGTGCCCATACTTGTACTGTGTCAACACACGCTTAAATTTGCACTTTCCCTATTGATTCAGGGTTCAATGAGCGGGGACATGATTGGTTGCCATTCGGCGACAGCTCTAGTTTTAAAATGGACTTTGAAAATGGGTGGTGATAAGTAAGGGATTGCCATGAAAGATTGGCAGTATAATGAGAGAGCACTGTATATACTGTAAACGTATTAATTTTCGCGGTGTACTAATTTTCGCTATTTTCGCGGTGGGCTCTGAAATGCAAAAAATAGTACCCGTGAAAATAAGTTTTTGTGTAGAAAAAACATTTTTATCATTAAAGACCGTGAAAATTGATAGCTGCAAATATGTCTGTCTTTCATAAACTGCGAAAATAAGCATCCGTGAAAATTAATATGTTTACAGTAGTTATTTTAAAATGTAAGAAATACATTAAATTGATTCTTTGAATTATGTAAATATTATTTGAACTTTTGTGCCTGCTATAGCTTTCATATAAATACTATCAAAAGCTGTTGTTTACAAACAAATTGAAACAGCTTTATTGTTCAACAAATTCTGTATATGATGTCAAACAAAAAAAAAACGGAGCACAAAAAGGAAGTTAACTGATCAAAATTAGTATGGAAAACCATGGCTACATTGTTTCAAATCTTTTCACGTGCATGCTCAAATATCTTGTTAAATCAGAGTGCAACAGGTTGTGAGCTTGGTAAAAAGCTGTTGCATATGACACTCTTTAAGGACACAATAACCAATTTTCATTTGAAAATTATGGAAATTATTTTCCTGTATTGATTTTCTAATGTCCAGAGACCTATAGAAATACTATTTTTAGGTCTAATCATGTTAACATTCTGTAAAGAAGGAGAAAAAATAAGTTGATTTTAACAAGTCTCATAGCAGTCATGTACAACTGCGTCAAATGTAGTTAAGGAAAGACAACCCTTGACAAATCAAAGCTTATTGAGAATTTAGATTTTCACCAAATGACAAGTTCACGAATAACAGGGTTGATTTTATACCTCTGAAAATGGATTCCTAAATGTTTTGATTTGATCTGTACTGAAGAGACATAAGTTGTCGAAATGGCCATATGCAGAAAGTAAATTCACAGTAACTCCAGTATTTTGTTATTCAACCATTCATTAACTTTCTCTTGTTGGTCTTTATTTTTGTTTGTTTGTGTAACAAAATCTAATTTTTTTTTCAGGTTCAGAGTTTTTTCCGAGGCTGGTTATGCAGACGGCGATGGAAACAGATTGTAGAATTGTACATTCGTTCACCTCATGCCGAGAGTATGCGGAAACGAAATAGTATTGTTTTCAATATGGTTGAATGTGAAGAGGAGTACAATCGCCAATTGTCAACCCTTGTTACATGTTTTTTACGACCTCTTCGAATGGCAGCATCATCCAAAAAACCACCCATTTCTCATGAAGATGTTAATTCCATTTTCTTAAATAGGTAAAAGATAGATTATACAATATAAGACTACAAACAATAAAAATGTGTACAATGCATGAAAATTCTGCTGTAAGGATATAATCACACTCAAATTATTATCACCATTTTATGTAGCAAATATTAAGTTAAAAGTTAAATAATGTTAAGGTGTCTGCAGAGTATTAGTTTCCTATTATAGAATTTTGTGAAATTTTCTGTGTAAAAACATAATTGAATTATTGGTCAAAATGTAAAATAAAATTTTGGGGTCACCGTGCATTTAAGCGCAGAAACTGAAATTGAAAATTTTAGGATTTTACATAGAAATGATAGGGAAACTGATTATATTAGAGGATAGTTTGAAAACTTTATTATAGATTTTCTTTATACTTTGCATGTATTTTGAAATCATTATACAGTAATGTATACAAAATAAAAATTATGGGTCACCGTTGAAATAAGAGAGAGTACTTGAAAATGTTAATTTCTCTAGTGATATCTATGTTACCCTCTTTTATCAAATTATCTCCCTTGCATAATTTCTGTGTTCTGTAAATCCAGTAACAGATTTAAAGCTCCTATGTTTTAGTTCACGTTTTTGAATTGGAAATGTTGTAAAAGTGATGAGGAATAAAAATTTTAAATACTTTGGAAGTTTTTTTTTTACATTTGAAATAATAATTTTGTTACATTTCTTCATGAATGAAACCTTAAAGAACAAGTGTTATACACAAAAGGCGGAATAATACCACTGAGACAACTTAAAAAAGATAGGAATTGAAATCCATGTATTAGATACTATATGAACAAAAATGATGGAAACATCCAAAGGACACCTTTCTACAAAGGCAATAATTGGCTTAACTTTACAGACCTGACTAGGTCTACCAATGAAAAACTATCAGAGCCAATTATTAACTTGAGCACCCCTTTCAATTAACTTGTAACATTCGATCTCGACCTTACCGGTCATGAGAGTTGAGGGTTATACTTGAAGGGTTAGATACTTCATATTTGGTATTTGACTTTCTATGGTAGACACCATGTTTGTACACATTTTGACCTTGACCTTCACTTTGCTCTAAGGAGGCTCTCTTAGGATTATATGTTTAGTGTTATATGCATGCCTCATATTTGGTGTGAAACTTTTTTGTAAGTACTTTTAGGGAAAAAAAAAATCATTATTGTAGCCATTATATATACTAATTGTAACCTTAGGTCAAGTTTGCAAAATTTAAACTATATCTACTTGCATTTCTAGAGTGTGATGTTTTATAATTAGTTTTTAACTTCATTTTTGATTTATATGTAGTTTTTCCTTTGGGTAGGAGTGTGCTGAAATATTTTTTTACTTGATATAATAAAATTTTGATTTTCAAGTTTTAGTGAGCATGTTAAAATCGTTATTTTCCTAACAAGATTGAAGGAGAATATTTTTCTTCCTTGAAATAGGTATAAAACTCGAAAAACCTTATCTGGAAATTTAAGCAATGCTCATTGGATAAAAAATTACGTGCACATTTAACCAACTTCTCAGAATTGGAGAAATATTGATATTCTCAGTGATTTCAGTTGCAAAAATTTGTGACTTTGAGATGAATATTGAATAAGGTCACACTTTTGACTATAAATGTCAACTGACAACTTGGGTTGCTTCTATAACGAAGATTATTTGGCTTGTAATATCAAATTTTGTAGATAAACATTCATAGTACACAAATTGTTTTCCCATTCAAACAAAGTTGCAACATTCATCAAAACCCATATTGCACTGGGTGATGCCAAGCGAGAAATATTTGTAAGTTGGAATCCATTGCCAAAAGAGTCAGTGTAAAGGGTTTTTTTCGCCAGTTTATCACCAATTCATGCTAAATGTAAACTTTTCTATTCTACAGTGAAACATTGTTGTTTTTGCATCAGATATTCCTGAAGGGCCTGTGTGCACGGTTAGAAAATTGGCCCACACTGGTTCTAGGTAAGTTTAGTGCTGGTAAGTATCAATCTTCCATCATTACGATCTGTGTACAGATGTATGGTGTGGACAGTTTTACTGGGAGTATGGTATATAAGCATAATAACCCTAGCCTTCTTATGTAGTTGATTTATTGGCAACAGTTTTCTCAATTCATTAAATTTTACAATTAAAAAAATGATAACAAGTAATTTTGAAAATTTTTAAACTGAAATATTCCTCACATGTAAGGATAGTTAATTTTGATTTTAGGTCACTATAATGTCTATGTTGTAGATGACAGAGTTTGATGAAAGAACTTCAGGATTGATGACTTCAATGCTTATAGTTCTGTATAATGATTTTTCAGATACTTGGTCCTTAATTATTCACAATTGTAGAGTTCAGTTTTATCAAAAAGCAAGAATATTTGATTTATCTGTATGTTTATTACTTAAGTTGCATTTCCAAATAGGATGCAATTTTAAATTGACTGTTCTGTTGCAGCTTTCTTGCATCCAGCCCTAACTTTTTAGGACTAGGGTCATGGTGTGACCATGTTTGGTTCTCAAATGAAGAAGATGTTTCTGAAGAAAAGTCTTGTTTTAAGTTGGGAAAAGAGAAAAGAGATACATTATTTTACACCTGCCTGATTTATTTTAAGTATAAAGAATTAAAAAAGTTGCTTTTACTCATGCTTCCAAAATTCTGTCCAAACCATATATCAAAAGCACAGCAGTTGGTGTTGGGAATGCTTCCCTGTGTGGAGATGGATTTCACTTCTTCTTTAATTGTCCCCATTACTTTACCTTTTCTTTTCTCAAGTGTAGTTGAATGGATATGTATTGTTGTAATTGATTTTTGTAGTAAAAAGTGGACTGATACTTCATCAAAAATCAATATGCATTGAACTGTATAAACCTACCATATTTTCTGGGAATGCTATACAATTTCCTTGGTGGAACAGTTCTTACTTGCTTGAACTCTCGTAGTTCTTTAAACATAAAAACAAATGTAATTTCTGCTTATGATATGCTTCATGGTATTGTGATACTATTGTAAAAACAAATGTGATTTGAGATGTAAAAACTGTCATATCTTCGAGATTTCCTAACGAAACAATCACCGAGATAATTTTTTTAACCACTATTTGCGCCCTGCATAATTGTTATTTTCTGTGAACCATTCTGTTATCTGTAGAGTGACTCTTCTCTATTATGTAAATATTTTTGTGAAATGTAATTAATTGATTATTGTGAACTAGCAAACTGGATTTTTATTTTTATTTGATGAGGAGAGTTATACCTTTGTTAGTTTAAAATTTGTTCTTTTAGTCTGTATAGTAGAGTGAATTTGTTTTGTTTTGTTTTTCCACAAAAGACAAATAAGTGTATTTGCGATTAGCAATTTATTATAGGGTTTCAAGACTGATGTTAAACTGCAAATCAACCAAAGGAAAATAAATCAAGTTATGACAATTGAGACGATCAAATTTTAGCATTTTTTGCCAAATCCATGCTATTGCTGGGGTTGATATCAAACTGCAATCAATCAATCAATCAATCAATCAATCAATCAATCGATTAAACACACCATGAAAATAAATCAACTTACCAATCATATGGGCTTATTTAACAGAATATAACTTGAGGCAAATAAATTGAGTGTTTTACACATACGCTTTGGGACTAAAAAGATATCTCGGGAGGTCCCAGGGGGAGATGTGTCCCCTTTTGTCCTCGGGGTTCGAAGGGGGCAGAAGCCTCTTAGCCGCTAGGCAAGTGTGGGGACCTTATATTCTCGCTAGATAGCCTAGGCTATAGCCCAAAAGGTAGATTTTTGAATTTTGCTGACTTGCTGGCTGTAGTATGTACTGCAGAGTTTAAAGAAATTTTGAAACCTGATTTAGGGGGGCAAAAAGTGCATTTTTGGTACCTTTGAGGCCCCCTCTTGTCTCCATGGTAACAAGGAACCAGCTTTTGATAGCCTTTTCCTGAAGACACTAGGCCAGTGTGTACTTCCAGCAAGTATGAACCTTTTTTGTTCAATTTCAAAGAAACTACAACATTTTGATTTTCTAGCTCAATTCAGAATGGTCAAAAATTGACTCCTCAGCCAAGTCTCATGAAGGAAAGGGTTCACACATCTTGCAAGCACAAATTCTCTGAAATCTATCATATAAGTAAATCTGCTGCTCATGATGTATAGATGAACAATACTCAATAAGCATATTGATCAAACAATTTTTGTAGGATTTATGTAACTTAGACTACTTTCATGCAGGACCCACAAATGTGGAAGGGGCATATAAGTGTTACCCTTGTCAGTCCTTCCCTCCGTCCTTCTGTCCAGTTAACTTTTGCGTTTAAGTACATTTCTCAGGAACTGAAGAAGTAGAACAATAATAGTGGACCAGTAGGTAGATATTAATAGTACTACAGAGTTCACTAGGTAGTTTGACTGACCTACTTTTCATGCTTGAATGACTCTGGTTAAGTTTTGTGTTTAAGTCCATTTCTCAACAGCTACACATTATAGGACAAAAATGTTTCATCAAATGCCTTTATGAGTGCTACCTAAATCATTGACAATTAGGTGGCTTTGACCTACATTTTATGCTTCAGTGACTTTGGTCAAATTTTATGTTTAGGTCTATTTGTTCAACTACATGTACTATGTATTGTAGCATCATGATATTTCACTGTAACATTCATCTAAAGGAGATCGGCTCATTTCATCAGCAACTTGATGTCCATGACCTACATTTTTGGTTAAATTTTGCATTTCATCACAATTCAGTGACAGGGAACTAATTTTATGAATTATTAACTTGGGTAAATCTGTTGTGATAAATTTATTGGTTGGACATCCATGTCTTATATACACATTCTCTAGTTCTTTTCTAAACTACCAAAATAATCCTCTTGTTAGCAAAACTACTCTAAAACCGTTCAATAGATTTCACTATTAATTGGTTTTGATTGTTCCTCATGATCTGCTGATCTGCATATTTCATTGGAATATTTTAAGAGTTATGGGACTTTGCTTGCTTGCCCACCTAACTACAAAAAATACCTCTAGTTAGCACAACTCTTCTAAAACTACTTGATAGATTTCTTTTATATTTAGAAGGATTGTTCCTCATGATTGAAGATGTGGTACTCCCCCCACATATTAATTGAACAATTTTTGTAGGAGTTATTGGACTGACTACCAAAATATCATTGTGTTAGTGCAACTTCTCTGTCACTGTTTGAAGGATTGCTTTCATATTAGGTAGGACTGAATGCCATGATGTGAAGATAAGCATATTATCTCCATCCAGTAGCCCTTTTCACAAAAGATCTAACGACAAAATTTAATCGTAAGTCAATATGAAATGACTAAATTTTATCGTAAGATTTTTTGTGAAAAGACTGCCAGGATTTTTTAAAATGCTTCTTTGGGTGTGTGGTTTATGTGAGCATGCTCACTAAAGTTGTTTAATTTTGTAAGTATTACAAGATATAACTAAAAAGAGGTAAAATGTATAAATCACTGTTGCCAGCATACACAGTGGTGGCAAATACTGACATTCATTATATGTATTAAGCACTATACAGATTAAGACAATGCAAAAACTCCACATTTTGTGGCATAGCTGAAATCTTATTTATTTCCAAATTGAACAACAAACCTCCTTAAGCTAGAGTTACTGTGGCCTGTTGGGCAATGGATACCCCATGCCCCCACCTCTTCCTAAATTTTCTTTAACGTCTGGAAAAAAGGAATTAATGGGAAAATAAAAGGCATAGTCGACATATACAGTATGTAAATAAGCTCCTGCACAAGTTTCATGAGATTCCAATCATTGGTTTAGGAGGAGCAGTGGAAACCAGCTTTTAGCATCAAGCTAAAATGACAAAGTCCAAAGAATGTCAAAAATCTACAAAAAAGGAGGAAATATTGAAAACCAAAAAGCATAGTGTACATCTATAATATGTTATCAAGGTCCTGCATAAGTTTCATGAAATTCCACTCAGTGGTCTTGGAGGAGGAGTGGATACCAGGTGGTAACCATATGGTTTGCAGTTAGCTAAAATGGCAAAGTCCAAAACATGTCAAAGATTTGGAAAATAAAGGAATTACCGTATTTGACCCAATAAGCGCCCAGGATGCTCAGAAAATTCAAAAAACAGGGCACTTAATTGAATCCGCTACCTTCATTATTATTAAGTTCTATAATGGGTCTTCAACTTATGGTTTGCAGTTAGCTAAAATGGCAAAGTCCAAAACATGTCAAAGATTTGGAAAATAAAGGAATAACCGTATTCGACCCAATAAGCGCCCAGGGCGCTCAGAAAATTAAAAAAACAGGGCACTTAATTGAATCCGCTACCGTCATTATTATTAAGTTCTATAATGGGTCTTCAACTTCCGGTTGTTAAAATCTTGGTGAAACGAGAAAGTAACAGTAATCAATCCCGTGAATTCGGCATAAATAAATAGATATCGTTACTCAGAAGTTGTGTGAAGTATGTAAACATTCTGTTTTTTAAAATTATGGCGATAATATACCCGCTTAAAACTCGAACATCGGCAAATAAACGTAAGGACACTTTGGCAGTTTGGGAGTTTTTAGGAGGTGCTTGTGCATTTCAACTTTGAAAAAGGGTGAGAGGGCGCTTATTGGAGCAGGGGCGCTAATAAGGTCGAATACGGTATTGGAAAACAAAAAGCATAGTGCATGTCTACAATACGTAATTAAGCTCCTGCATAAGTTTCACAAAATCAGTTGTTTAAGAGGAGTAGTTGATAGTATGTACTCACCATATGGTTTGCATTGAGATAAAATGAGTCCAAACATGCCAAAAATCTGGAAAAAGGGAATTATTGGAAAACAAAATGCGTAGTGCACATCTTCAATATATATTAAAGGTCCTGCATATTAGTTTTATGAGATTCCGATCCGTGGTTTAAGAGGAGTAGTGAAAAAAAAACAAACAAACAAAAAAACAAAAACAAAACAAAAACAAAAACCAAAAAACGTAGGGCACACCTACAATATGTAAATAAGCTCTACATTACATAAGTTGCATGAAATTCCAATCAGGGGTTTAAGAGGAGTGGTGGATACCAGATGGTCATCATCAGTGGTTTGCATTTTGCTAAAATGATTAAGTCCCAAACATGTAAAAAAATCTGAGGGAAAAAAAGGAATTATTGGAAAACAAAAAGCATAGTACACATCTACAATATGTAATTAAGTTCCTAAGTTTCATGAAATTCCAATCATTAGTTTAGGAGGAGTAGTGGATACCATCTTTCAGGTAAAGAAAGACGGATGGACAGGAGGATGGAAGGAAGGGCAGATGAATGCACACCATGAATACTATATACCCCCTCCCCTCCCCCTTCTTCCCCCCGCAGGGGTATAGAAATATTTCTAGGAGAGGTACAGGGTAACTACAGATTAATGATTCTCATGGCAACATTTTACTTTGAAAGGTGGGCGAAAACCAACAAATGCATATTTTTTTGAAATGGTGTCAATCACAGAACTCCGATGTTAAACACATTTGAACTTAAAAAACTCCAGTCATGCTATACATTTTCACTCTGTTTAATGAACAATACTTTTGATTAGTGAAGAAAGATCATATGGTAATTTACTTCACTTCATTTCTCTATATTTGCTCACATGTGAATTTATGAACATAACTTCAAACAGACTCCATTCAACAAATGTTAATTTCAATATCTAAAACCAAAACCTAATTTATGAATGCATTATTTATTTGTTTCGTTGGTGTGTTGAAAGTATCGACCATATGCACTTTTTCAACATGAAGCACAATACTGTGCTTCATTAAAAATGTACTTCGATCAACTCTTTTCACACAGCAATGAAACTTAAAAATCTATATTAAACAAATGTTAAATATCAGTTAGATGAAGTTGTTTTATATATGTTATTAAAATGCATATTTAACAGATCTTAAACATTTTTCAAACTACTAGTATTTCATTTTTAACTCAAAGGCTTGTAATGTATTATGTGCAATACTTTCACTTTGCAAAAATCAGCTGATTTCTACTTTCATTTCAGGAGATTTATTTGATATGTTACTTCCTATGCTGTGTATATACCAGGAATATGTACGTAATCATCATTATAGTCTACAAGTACTAGCTGAATACAAACAGAAACCAGAATTTAATGCTCTGTTAAAGCGATACGAAGAAAAACCAATGTGTGAAGGTCGATCTGTTGAAGTTTTTCTTACATATCCTATGCACCAGGTATAATTTTTCTACATCTACTGCATATGAATTGGTATACATGAATTTTTTTGTATCCCTGCAAACAAAATTTGGGAGTGTATAGATTTAAGCCTATCTGTCCAACTTTGTGTCTGTTTGTACAAACTATTGATAACTACTTTGTGTAATCAGCAACTCTTACATCTTTCAACCAGAAAGTCTGAAATTTGGGTTGAATTGCATTAATATTTTTGTCATATTTTAGGTCTAATTGAATAAGTCATTTGACATTTTTGTCCAAGTTGCAACAAAAGGTTGAAAATATCAGGAAATTTAAATTATCATGAACATGAAACTTCTGCGGTGGGTGGGGTGAGGAGTTGGCTGTGGGTGGGCCTGGCAGAGCCCAAATAATAGTAACCACAACCAAAAATGCCTTTTTTTTGGCCTGCAAAATAGCTGCTGTTGATGTACCACAAATTCAAAGTAATTTTGAGAATCTTGCACCTTGTTTGTCATTCTTCTAACCTAGGATGAAAGTTGGACAGAAATATGCTCTGGGTGTAGGGTTTTGTAATTCTTGGGTCTCAAAATTGGCATTTTTTTATGATTTTGAAACCGGAAGTGGAGATGACACATGCACTGAAGGGATTAACACTTTCATCCAAAGATAGGTACAACATCATATTATCATTATATAAACAGATTTGGAGATTGAGCGATGAAGTGTTGCATGCTTTTGGCCTGAAAATGCAGCTCACTGCAAATTTTTTGCACTTTCAAATTCCCAGCCTGCAATTTCATGCCTGCAGCAATCAGATGTTGCAAAATCATCATGAATTGATACTTGATATTGATGGAAAGTCAATTCTAAGATACAAGCACAAAAAAAAATGCGTCTCTGTAGACTTCGGGAGCTGTAAAGGGTGTTCAAATGAAATTTAAAGGTAGGCCATAATATTATGGTCCTCAGTGGTCCCCGCATGGTAAGGGTTAATTCCAAAGAATTCCAAAAAATAAGTGGACTTTGAGACTTTCATGAAATTTAACAAGATTGGAATCAAATATTTTTGAATTCAAATTGATTAAAATGTTTGTAATAAACATTACACAATATTTTCAGGTTGCTAACAAGTCAAAATATCTTTTATATACTTTTAATTTGTCATCAATTTTTGCTTTAGATACCTCGCTACATTATAACACTTCATGAACTGCTAGCTCATACACCACACGACCATGTAGAGAGACAAAGTCTAGAGTATGCCAAAGGAAAACTTGAGGAATTATCAAGGGTAGGTAATGCAGATTCTATACCTGAACATTGAGATTCTAACATAATTTTGGAGGTCAACCCAGAATTTTCTTCTTATGGTAAATATTTCTGGCTGCACTACCTTACTTGGACATGATAAAGAAGATAGGTTCAGACTGCAATATGTATTACAAGAATGAAGTCTTTTTAGCTCACCTGACCCAAAGGGTCAGTGTGAGCTATTTCCATCACTTGGCGTCCGGCATCCGTCTTCCGTCGTCTGTCGTCCGTCTGTTAATTTTTCACATCTTCTCCTCTGAAACCACTGAAGCAAATTCAACCAATCTTTACAGGAATGATGTATGGAAGGTCCTTTATCAAGATTACTCATTTCATTCCGATCCGATAAAAAACAAGGCGGCCAGCACGGAACTAGGTTTAACATTGGACCCTATGGGAAAAATCACATTTTCATCTTTTCCTCTGAAACGGCTGAAGCAAATTCAACCAAACTTAAAAGGAATGATGTACTAAAGGTCCTTAACAAAGATTGCTCATTTCGTTCTGATCCGATAAAAAACTTGGCCGCCAGCGCGGAACTTAGGTTTAACATTGGACCCTATGGGAAAAATCACATTTTCATCTTCTCTGAAGCGACTGAAGCAAATTCAACCAAACTTTACAGGAAATATGTATGAAAGGTACTTTACAAAATTTTTTCATTTCATTTAGATTTGATAAAAAACATGGCCGCCAGCACGGAACATAGTTTAACATTGGACCCTATGGGGGAAAATGACATTTTCATCTTATCCCCTGAAACTGCTGAAGCAAATTAAACCAAACTTTACAGGAATGATGTACTTAAGGTCCTTAACAAAGATTGCTCATTTCATTTGGATCCAATAAAAAACATGGCCGCCAGTATGGAACTTAGTTTCACATTGGACCCAATGGGAAAATCACATTTTAATCTTCTCCTCTGAAGCCACCTAAGCAAATTCAACCAAACTTTACAGGAATGATGTATGGAAGGTCCTTTACTAAGAATGCTCATTTCGTTCTGATCCGATAAAAAACGGCTGCCAGCACAGAAAATTGGACCATATGAGGAAATCACATTTTCATCCATCTCTGAAATCGCTGAAGCAAATTCAATCAAACTTTACAGGAATGATGTACTAAAGGTCCTTAACAAAGATTGATCATTTCGTTCTGATCCAGTAAAAAACATGGCTGCCAGCACCAAACATAGTTTAACATTGGACCCTATGGGAAAAATCACATTTTCATCTTCTTCTCTGAAACCACTGAAGCAAATTCAACCAAACTTTACAGGAATGATGTATGGAAGGTACTTTACAAAATTTTTCATTTCATTTAGATCCGACAAAAAACGTGGCCTCCAGTACAGAACATAGTTTAACATTCATGACATTGGAGGACATTGGAGCCCGGTATGAGAAAACCATCCTTTTCATCATCTTCTTTGAAACTATTTAAGCAAATTTAACTAAATACATAGAAAGTTGGGAGACTCTTCAATAATTACGCATTTCCATAGGATCAGACAAAAAACATGGAGAACATAGCTAAACATTAGACCCCATTGGTAAAAAACTTCATTTTTGGTCATGCATAGCATAGAAGCATTTTGTCAGGTGAGCGATACAGGCCTTTAGAAATCCGTCACTAATCTACTTCCTGTTTGACGAAAACTTTGATTTTTCCCATTATAGCCATATATTGAAAATTTTCGTCAAGGATTTCTCAGCTTGTGTATGTAGTAATGATTTGATATTTGGTCTGAAGCTTAAGTATGATGAATTGTACTGTGTCTCCCCTTTAGAAATCCGTCACTCATCTACTTCCTGTTTGACGAAAACATTGATTTTTCCCATTATAGCCATATATTGAAAATTCTCGGTCCATACTTGTTTTGTGTCCACACTTGAACTGTGTCCAAACCTGTATTGTATCCGCACACACTTAAATTTGCACTTTCTATATTGATTCATTGTTCAATGAGCAGGGGTATAACTGGCTGCCATTCGGCGACAGCTCTTGTTTTTCCCCATTCTAGCCAAATATTGAAATTTTTCGTCAAGGAATTCTCAGCTTGTGTATGCAGTAATGATTTGATATTTGGTCTGAAGCTTTAGTATGATGAGTTGTACTGTGTCTCCCCTTTTCAGGTATGTCACTCATCTACTTCTTGTTTGCCGATATCTGTATTGTGGGAGCATCCGTGTCCCATGGACACATTTTCTTTTATTTTCTTTTATTATTTGCAGATAATGCATGATGAAGTCAGTGAGACAGAGAATATTCGAAAGAATTTATCCATTGAAAGGATGATTGTGGAGGGCTGTGATATTCTGCTGGATGTAAATCAAACATTTGTCAGACAAGGTAGGTAACTCTTGGAGGGCTGTGATATTCTGCTGGATGTAAATCAAACATTTGTCAGGCAAGGTAGGTAACTCTTGGAGGGCTGTGATATTCTGCTGGATGTACATTTATCTGGCAAGGTAGGTAATTCTTGGAGGGCTGTGATATTCTGCTGGATGTACATTTATCTGGCAAGGTAGGTAATTCTTGGAGGGCTGTGATATTCTGCTGGAGGTAAATCAAACATTTATCAGGCAAGGTAGGTAACTTTTGGAATGCTTTGATATTCTGCTTTATGTAAATCAAATATTTGTCAGGCAAGGTAGGTAACTCTGGAAGGGCTGTGATATTCTGCTTGATGTAAATTAAACATTTGTGAGGCAAAGTAGGTAACTCTTGGATGGTTGTGATATTCAGCTGGATGTAAATCAAACATTTGTGTGGCAAGGTTGGTACAGCTTGGAGGGCTGTGATATTCTGTTGGATGTAAATCAAAAATTTGTGAGTCAAGGTAGTTAACTCTTGGATGGCTGAGATATTCTGCTGGATGTTGTCAGGCAAGGTAAGTTAACTGTTAAGGAATGCTGGAATTGTGGCAATTTAACTTGTGAGTAGGGCTGTAATAATGCACCTATCTGACAATATGACAATTATATTGTGATATACAAGTGATAAAAAGATCTGTTTGAATACTTTTAGATTTCACAATTGCATAAAATGAGATGATAAATTTCTCAACTTAAGATTTGTAAAACTTTCAAATTTCGAAATATGAGACTTGCTGAGTATTAAAAAAATTTGAAATTTAGCTTTCTAGAGTTGAGAAATGTTGTTTCTCACAGTTGTGGAGTTTGTTTCGTGAATTATTTGAAGGTGTTACTTGACAATAACATAGCCCTCTCTTTCTGCTGATCTTAAATACATGTGTTCTTCGAGCAGGACATCATCAGGAATGGTTGCCTTTTTTCATTCCTTCAGAAAGGTAAGGTTGGAAGACGACAGAAAAATTTGACATATTCAATTAAGTGCTGGGAAATAAAACCTCTCTGTAGAGAGAAATATTTTTTACACTTTGGTCTGGAGTTTCATAAATTTGCTAGAAGTAAAGAAGAAATATTTTATTTTTATACCCCCAGATCTAGGATCGGGGGGCATATTGTTAGCTCAACTGGCTATGCCAGGGTGAGCGTTTGCCAACACTTGGCATCCGTCGTAAACTTTTAAAAAAAAATCTTCTCCTCTGAAACCACTGGGCTAATTTAATCCAAACTTGGCCTGCGTCATCACCAGGGTATGTAGTTTTAAAAGTATGTTTGGTTAGTCCGAGGACCAAACAACATGACCGCTGTTACTAAAAACAGATCATATGGGGGTAAATTGCTGTTTTTGGCAAATAATTCAAAAACCGTTGCAGATATCAAAAATCTGACACTAAGTAAAATTTTTCAGAATGAGGAGATCTATCTACCCTGCAATTTTGAAGAAAATCGGAAAACCCATCTCAGAGTTACAGCCCCTTTTCCGTAAAATTTTCAAAATTTATGCATTTTTTAATTTTTTATTTTAAAAAACTGTAACAGATAAAGGTGAAGTGTAAATTGCAAAAATGTTCAGCATTTCAAGATCTACATACTCTGAAATTTTGAAGAAAATCCAACAGCCTGTGTTGTAGTTATTGACTCTTTTTAACCAAAAAAAAAAAAATTTTTTTTCAATGCCGTATGGTTATGGGTTATTTCCCTTTAAATTCTGTTTTCAAATCTTCTTTGATTTACTTTTCTCTTAAGTTTTAGGAAAATTCCCTGGTATTACTTTATCAAAAATAATTATTTGTTACATAATTGAGAGCAAAAAAGTGTTTTTGTACAAATTTTTACATTTTTTTGCAAAAATACTTTCATCATCTATACTTATTTCACAAATTAATAATAACGATATATAAATGTATATTGTGTCAAGTGGTATGTTTTGTTTGCCCACCATGCAAACATCTCTCCTAGATAAATATTGAAGTAGTATCTTAACTTCATAGCCTGTATTATATTATAACTGACCTGCATGGCTATGCCTTTGTGACCATCTTGCCATCACTGTGTCAGTGGTCCGTCCATCGTAAACTTTTCATTCAAACATCTTCTCTGAAACCGCTGGGCCACTTGGAACCAAACATGGGCACAATGGTCCTTAGGTGGCCCCATTAAAAAAAATGTCTGGCAAGTTTGTAATATCCAAGATAGCCGCCAGCAGGGAACACGGTTTAACATCGGACCCTATTGGAAAGCATTCAAAGATCTTCTCTGCAACCACTGCACCAATTAGAACCAAACTTGGTCACAATAGTTCTTCGGTGGTCCCCTCTAACAATTTTGTCCGGCAAGTCTGCACGTCATCCAAGATGGCCGCCAGTGGGGAACTTTGTCCAAAATTGGACAATATTGCAAAAATCTTCTCCCCTGAAAATACTGGGCCAATTGGAACCAAACTTAGTCACAATGGTCCTTAGGTGGCCCCTTTTACAGCAATTTTCCTATTACTGAATGCACTCACAATAGAAAGTTTGGTAGCTCTCCAGGTAGTTACAATAGGTTTCTCAATAGAAGTTTGACCTTCAAGGTAGAAAGGTCACATACCCATTCATTGTATTTGTCCTGGATATGGGACAGTTTACCTGATGTCAATTTCAACAGGAAACAAGTCAAGTTCACCCAAACTTATTTTTAATATTGAAATAGCAAATCAAGAATAAACATGATTGTTTTCATCTAATAAGGTTAAATATCACTCAGTTGTACCATTACTGTTTAAATTAAGTTTGTATGAAAGTTCATCACTTTTCTTTGTTTGTTCCAATACATAATAATAGTTCAAATGTACTTTATCAATCAACATCAGGTAAATTGGCACACACCCAACTACATGTATGAATGGGCATTTGGTGACCTTTCTACCTTGAAGGCCAAACTGCTATTGAAAAATCTATTGTATTACTTGGAGAGCTACCAAAAATCCTAATGAAACTGCATTCAGTAATAGGGAAATTGCTGTAAAAAATGTGTTCAGCAAGTCCACATCATATTCAAGATGGCTGCCAGGAGGGAACGTGTTTTTAACATTGGACCCTATAGGGAAACATATTCGAAGATCTTCTCCTCTGAAAGTACATGGCCAATTGGAATCATACTTAGTCACAATGCTCCTTACTTGGTCCCCTTCATAAAATGTGTCTGGCATGTCCGCATAGGATCCAAGATGGCAGTCAGCGGGGAACATTGTTTAACCTTGGACCCCATGGGAAATCATTTAAAGATCTCCTCTGAAAATACTATGCCAATTGGAACCAAAGTGAGGCACAATGATCCTTACATGGTCTTCTTCAAGAAAGTTGACAGTCGGTCTACGCCCCATCAAAAATAGCTGCCAGTGGGGAACATGGTTTAATTTTGGATCATATAACATCAGCAAACTTCAAAATGAGACCCTTAAACAGTCAATAAACAAATTTGAAAATGAGAACCTTAAATGTTGTGATTATTTTGACATATTGTGTCAGCCATGAGCCAGGTGAGCGATACAGGTTCTTGAGAACCTCTTGTTTTTGTCCTGTCTGTCTGTTTGTCTAAGCATCCCAAACTTTAACCTTGGCTATAACTTTTGAACTATATAAGGTAGACTTTTGATACTTGGCAAGTGTATAGGTCTAGTCAAGAGAAACATAAATATGCAAAACAAAATTAAGTCAGGTCAAAGGTCAAGGTCACAGAGGTTAAAAAGGGGTGAATTTGGCTGTTTTCACATATTTGACTGTAGAATCCTTATTATTTATCGTATTGAGATGGGTTTTGTTTCATGTTATTGCTAATAAAATTGCGCAGTAGCATTTACCGTTTTTGAGAAACAATAGGCCCAAAGGAGGACAAATGGAAAAAAAAAAGAAGAAATTTTTCAACTTTTTGTCTGAACTTGCTGCAGTATTTTTCTGTAAGTTTCTAATAGCATGTTAAAACAGATACTTTTTACAAGTAAAACGATTTCAATAAACAAGAGGCCCAAAGGGGCTTCATCTGTTTCAGAATAAAGGGGTTAAATCGGTGTTTTTATGGTAATAAACAACTTTTGAACTATGTAAGATAGACTTTTAATACTTGGCAAGTGTATAGGTCTTGTCAAGAGGAACATAAATATGCAAAAAAAATTAGGTCAAAGGTCAAGGTCATAGGGATCAAAAAGGGGTAAAATTGGGTATTTTCATATATTTTACTGTAGAATCTGGGGGCATATGTAGTGTTTCACAAACACATCTTGTTACCATATATACTTGATTATAAGTTGGAAATTTGAGCACCAAAATTTCTTTCTAGGGATCTGACTTATAGGAGTGACCAAGTTCCAAGGAGGAAAGTCGAGAGATAGGGAAAATGACTTTCTAGTGCTGCTGATGAGGAATTAATTTACGAAATGGCCATACAGCTCATTGAAATTATTGCAGTTGGGGTTAACATATGTGTTATGGTCTCATGTTCATTTACCCCATATCCTTTCGTAAAAAATTATAAGGGAATAACTGAAAAAAAAAAAAACTATTTTAAATTTTGTTCATACTTTGCATAATTCTTAAAAATCATGATATTGTTTACATTTGAAAAATGAAAATTAGGATCCACAGTTGAAATAAAAAGAGATAAATTGTAAAAAGTATATTTCTCGAGTGATATCTATATGAAATTTTTTGATAGATTATCTCCCTTGCCTAATTTCTGTTTTCCTTTAAATCCAGTAACAGATTTGCAGCTCACATGTTTTAATTTATCCTTTTCAGATGAAAATATTGTAAAATGGATAATGAACAAGAATTTTAAATACTTTGGAGCTTTATTTACATTTTGTGACTGTTTTGTTAAGTTTCTAAATGCATGAAACCTTAATGAACAAATATTTGATAAAAACCGTTGAATAATACCACAAAGACACGGGACTTGTGTTTTTATTTGTTTGTGACTTTGAAAGCGCATCAATGTGGTTTGTAGGGGTTCAATGAAACTTTACATGAAGGTAGAAAACCATCTGAAGACTTGCATGACAGAAAATAATTATACTGTAGTCCTTCTTAATCAAAGGGAGACATTTGCTCTCAGGACATTTTTGGACATATATCATAAACACTGCTATTTAGATTGTTGGATTTTTATAGAACATAAAGGTATAGCTTCATCTGAAGATGTGCAATTAGGAAAACAGTTATGATTTTTGGCTATCATGGATAGATAACTGGACTTTGGGATTTTTTCTATCTCTATGTAAGTCAGTTCAAAGCACGATCTAGCTAAAATATTCCTGAAGTTGGCATTTAACAACAGTCAATCAATCAAATTCTATTTAAGTGACCTGATAAGCATGTCACCACCTATAGTTGTTTGAAGGATTTCAATGAAACTTATATAAAGATTTGTTTGTTAGAAAATCATAGTATAGTTAACTTATTCAAGAGTAGATAATTGTATTTAAATAATGTCTATGTTGTTTTATTTTATTGACATTTCGACCCTATTTTTAGCTCCCCCTGGCCCAAAGGGCCATGTAGCAATTACCATCACTTGCCATCTATGGTCCTTCTATCCATCATAACACATGCAACAGATTGTGAAATATCTAAAAATCTTGTTCAATTTTTATGAGCTTTGTACCCACATTCAGTTCTACTGAACAATTATTGTGGTTCACATCAAAGAGAAAAAAGGGGGGCATTGTAACCCTGCACAAGCAATAATTAATTGCTGTCCTCATACCTTAATCAGCCAGTTATAGATATATTTCTCAAACATTATCGGAGTTGTCCTTCTTTCATCAAAAGCCAGTATGCAATTAAATCATTTGCAGTCTTACCAGACATGGGAATATGTAAGTATTTCACAAACACATGTTGTGTCTACTTGAATTCATATTTTTCTGTAACAAGAACACCTACAATCATCATATTTGATATATTGCTACATCTAAGTGTGACACCTGTCATGCAACCTTGACCTCAATTTCATGGTTCATTGACTGAACATTTCTATACTTTAATACTTATTTTTCTGTAGCTCATCATATTTGGTCTATTGCTACATCTAGGTAGGTGCACGTCAGTCTGACACCTGTCTGGTAACCTTGACCTCAATTTCATAGTTCATTGACTGAACATTTCTTTACTTTAATACTTATTATACCCCTGCTTGAAAAGTGGGGGTATATAGTGATGGGGATGTCCGTCCTTCTGTCCGTCCGTTCGTCCTTCTGTCTGTCTTTCCGTCCCTCCGTCCATCCGTCTGTTACACCAGAGGGTACCAATCTCCTATCCGCTACTCCTCCTGAAACACTGAATAGATTTTCATGAAACTTTAACACAGTTTTTATGACATAATTTAGATGTGCACCTCCTATTTCAGAATTTGATTTGATTGATTTTTGGGGATTCCCATAGCAAAACATGGACTTAGACATTATATTAGAAGTGGGTACCCATCTCTTATCTGCTCATCCTCCGTAACCACTGAATAGATTTTCATGAAACTCTAACACAGTTTTTTTATGACATAATGTAGATGTGCACCTCCTATTTCAGAATTTGATTGGATTGATTTTGGGGTTTCCCTTAGCAAAATATGTACTTGGCAATTACATTACAAGTGGGTACCCGTCTCTTATCCGCTACTCCTCCTGAACCACTCAATAGATTTTCATGAAATTTTAACACAGTCTTTATGACATAATATAGATGTGCACCTCCTATTTCAGAATGGGGGTGTGGTGGGTATTTATTAGTGAGCTTTGCTCACAGTTTTTCTAGTTTCTCTGTAGCTATGATACCTAGAGTCATAATATTTGGTCTATTGCTACATCTAGGTTGATGCATGCAAATCTGACTCCTGTCATGTAGCCTTGACCTCAATTTCATGGTTCATTAATTTTGATCATTTCTCTGTAACTAGAACTCTTACAAACATCATATTTTGTCTAATGCTACATCTACCTAGGCACAGGGCAGTCTTGACACCTGTCATGTAACCTTTACCTCAGTTTCATGGTGGATTGACTTTAATTACTTCTCTGTAACTAACACTTAAAGGCATCATATGATGTCTATGCTACATCAAGGTAGGCACATGCAAGTCTTACACCTGTCATGTAGCCTTGACCTCAATTTCATGGTTCATTGACTTTAATCATTTCTCCGTAACTAGAACACTTACAGGCATCTTATTTGGTTTATTGTTACATCTGGGCATGCAACCTGCCATGCATGTAGCCATGACTAACTTCTTTTGTTGAAGATATGCATATACAGGCGAGACATTTCTGTGTCTACACTTTTGTTTAAATTTAAAACTGTTGAAAATGTGTTGCTAACCTTTTTTATTAACCAGGTTTCCATCGGAAAAATCTGGTTATTAAAATGGTGAAAATGGTGGGCTGTGGGCGGGCGGCGGGCGTGCGACTGCCAAATGGGTACATCATTTGTCCGGAGCAAATCTCCTACAGTATTTTTGACAGGAAGTTTTTATATTGCAGATCAGTTGTACATATATCAAAGGTGTGCATGGTACTTTGATTTTGAGTTTTGATAATTTATATAAAAAACATCAGTTGTTGAACTTAGTAATTTTATGTCAAATTTTTAACAATAGGGTACCCCCTTTGTCCAGAGCAAATCTCCTACAGTATAAGACATAGTCATTTTATTGACATCTCGACCCTATTTTTAGCTCCCCCCGGGCCCAAAGGGCCATGTAGCTATTACCATCACTTGCCATTTATGGTCCTTCTATCCATCATAACACATGCAACAGATTGTGAAATATCTAAAAATCTTGTTCAATATTTATGAGCTTTGTACCCACATTCAGTTCTACTGAACAATTATTGTGGTTCACATCAAAGAGAAAAAAAGGGGGGCATTGTAACCCTGCACAAGCAATAATTAATTGCTGTCCTCGTACCTTAATCAGCCAGTTATAGGTATATTCCTCAAACATTATCAGAGTTGTCCTTCTTTCATCAAAAGCCAGTGTGTAATTAAATCATTTGCAGTCTTACCAGACATGGGAATATGTAAGTGTTTCACAAACACATGTTGTGTCTACTTGAATTCTTATTTTTCTGTAACTAGAACACCTACATTCATCATATTTGATATATTGTTACATCTAAGTGTGACACCTGTCATGTAACCTTGACCTCAATTTCATGGTTCATTGACTGAACATTTCTATGCTTTAATACTTATTTTTCTGTAGCTCATCATATTTGGTCTATTGCTACATCTAGGTAGGTGCACGTCAGTCTGACACCTGTCTGGTAACCTTGACCTCAACTTCATAGTTCATTGACTGAACATTTCTTTACTTTAATACTTATTATACCCCCGCTTGAAAAGTGGGGGGAATATAGTGATGGGGGTGTCCGTCCGTCCGTCCGTCGTCCATCTGTCTGTCCGTCCGTCCTTCTGTCTGTCTTTCCGTCCGTCTGTCTAATAGTCAGATTTTAATTTGCAGATCAGTTGTACATATATCAAAGGTGTGTATGGTACTTTGATTTTGTTTTTTGTTGAATAATGCCAAAATTACCAGTTGTTGAACTTAGTCATTTTAAGGTCCAATATTTACCAATAGGGTGTCCCCTTTGTCCAAAACAAATCTAGTACAGTTTAATAGACAGAAATTTTTTATAATGCAGATCATTTGTACCTGTATCAGAGGTGTGCACAGTTTTATTTTCATTTTTGATTAAAATCCAAGTTGCTGAACTTTCAGAAATAGGCTTTGAGAATTAATGAAAATTGTAAGTACATTTCAAATATTGAGGGTCAACCCATGTGTAAGATATACTGTCATGTAAAAGAAAACCCGGTTTGCTGTCACATTGACAGCTTTCCTCTTGTTGGTATATGTAGGTGTGCATATTGTAAGGGATTTTTCATCATAATTTTTTTTCCAAGAGTTATTCCCCTTTGAACTTAGATTGATAGAAAAAGCATTCAAAGATCTTTTCCTCTGAAACAACAAAGCCACTTTGTAACAATATTCCTTGGGTTGTCCTCTTTAAAAAAACTTGTCCTGCAGGTTTGCATCTCATCCAAAATGGCTGCAAAAGGGACATTAGACCTTATTGGAAAACACATTCAAAAATTTTTTCTCTGAAAGTACTTGGCAAATTTGAACAAGGCTTGGTCACAATGGTTCTTAGCTGGTCCCCTTTGAAAAATGTCTGGTAAGTCCTCATGGCATCCAATATTTCCGCCAACAAGGAACATCCATTCAAAGACTGACAAAGCCAACTGGAATCAGACTTGGTAACAAGAGTCTTTTAGAAATTTGTGCAACAAGTCAGTACCTCATCCATGATGGCTCCAAATGATGGGCTTTGTTAAACATTGGACCTATGTGAAAAATTTTCAAAGATTTTTATGCCCCCGCGACGATAAGTCGGGGGGCATATTGTTTTACCCTCATCCGTCCGCCCGTCCGAGGGGGGTACAACTCCTACAGTTTTTATGCTAGAAAGTTTTTATTTTGCAGATCATTTGTACATATATTGAAGATGTGCATATGATAAGGATTTTGATTTTGGTGCACTTTTGTTAAAAATACACATTGTTGAACTTAGTCATTTTTGGTGATTTTTCATAGAGGGTACATAGTTTGTCCACGCAACTCTTCCTACAGTTTTAATGTTAGGAAGTTTTTATTTTGCAGATCTTTTGTACCTATATTGAAGATGTGCATGTGGTAAGGATTTTGATTTTGGTGCATTTTTGTCAAAAATATGCATTGTTGAACTTTGTCATTTTTGGGCTGATTTTGTATAAGAGGATACATAGTTTGTCCACGCAACTCCTCCTACAGTTTTGATGGTAGGAAGTTTTTATTTTGCAGATCATTTGTACCTATATTGAAGATGTGCATGTGGGAATGATTTTGATTTTGTTGCATTTTTGGAAAAAATACACATTTTTGAACTTAGTCATTTATTGGATGAATTATTAATAAAGGGTACACAGATTGTCCACACAACTCCTCCTAGAGTTTTGATGCTAGGAAGCTTTTATTTTGCAGTTCAATTGTACTTGTATTGAAGATGTGCATGTGGTATGTATTTTGATTTCGGTTCATTTTTTTTTAGCTCACCTGGCTAAAGCCAGGGTGAGCTTTTGCCATCACTT